>JABXWE010013403.1:0-17653 GCA_014611495.1 Limonius californicus
ATTCATCCTTACATAATTAAATAAATTACATTTAAATTGCAAATTTATATTTAATATTGGTTAGACATACCGGAACCAGATGATTTGGGATTTTCATTGCGTGTAAATCTACCGCATTTCTTTGTGAAGCAGATAGTGTGCACAAATTCGCACTGTTGTAGGCAATTGTGACCACCTAACATAATAAATGAATTGTAAACGTTAATCTCATTTCATCTAAGTTTATTTATATAATTTTATTTTACTTTATTTTATTTTAATTTTAGTTTAATTCTAATTTAGTTCAGAAACCGAAAATTAGGTAGGTCCGATATCTAACATTACGAGGTGCGGCCAAGCAGAAGAATACACAACAGTAAACCCACGGCAATTATCAAAAGCAGGAAACACATCAGCAATCGAAGAAAATCTTAACCTGCCTAAGATTCTTGCCTATGCGGATGACCTACTAATTATAGCAGAAGAGGAGGAGGACGGGGGGAGACTTTTGGACATGCTGATGGCAAACTTAACCAAGGCAGGATCTGATATAAGCATCAGCAAATGCGAAGTGATATTAAGAGCTCCAGACAAAGAAAGAATTAGAAGAGCAGCCGAAAACATACTGGAAATAGGGAGCCGGGAACTAAAACAAACACGGAAACTCAAGTACATAGGCGTTTATCTCCCAGATTCATTAGCAAGACCGGAGACAGTAAACCAAAGAAACATCAAGAATTAAATACTGGGCACATATTCTAAGAAGACCAGCCAACCATCCTCTACAGCAAGCTTATGCCATGCAAACAGAAGAACAGAAGATCGAAAGACCAGGCTCCACGTGGAACACATCACTGAAGAGGGACATCCAAAATAGCGGTACACCTAAACAGACATGGGAGGAATGGGCACGAAGAAAAGAGGTTATCCGAAGAGAGGCAAGAAGAATCTACGCACTAATGGAAGAATCCGATCAAGAATCAAATGAAGACGAACAGGCTAACGGAGAAGAAGAAGAAGAAAGAGAGTGAGTAAGGGGAAAACAAAAGAGGAGAAATGAAACATGTACCAGTGGGAAAGAAAACGATGGATATCTAGCTATCAACTGCAGAGGGAAAGGTTAGGGAAAAGACGGAAGTATAATCCAGAACCGATCTTCCAACTAAGTGGTAAAACAGTTGTAATCAGTGCGGTAAATATGGCAAGTAGTTAATTAGTCATTAGGTAACTAAGATAGGAGCAATCTGTTACCTTGCAACAATAGATAGATAATAAATGCGAACATTGTAAAACTTGATACCAAAGCTATTAGGTTCAAAGGCATAATCGCATAATGTACAGTTGAAATAAGTTTGGGAGTAAATACTAAGGAGTTTAATAGTTATTAGGAAACTAAGATAGATGCAATCTGTAACCTTAAAACAATAGATAGAAACGACTGAGATAGCAATCCTCCGAGAAATAGTTAATAAAACCAGGCTGGACAGAGTTCGTAGCACTGAAATAAGGAAAATGCGTAAAATCGAACCGGTAGTAAACGGGGTCAACAATAAAAGACAAGAATGAAATGTACACATTGATAGACTGAACGGTATACGTATAAGAAAAGTAACGAGAGATCGATCTCCAGTAGGAAGAAGAAGCTTAGGACGACCCAAGGCACTGGAGTGATAGCTTGGTTGGTGGTTAAATACCAGGCAGAATTGTCTATAATGCAGAAGAAGGTTATTTTTAAAACATATAGGTATCTCTCTAAATTAAAAAAAATTGTATACACTTTTATTTGCAGACAACCACGCACTGTTACCAGACGATGAAAACGATATTCGATGGCAAGAAAAATGGTTGAAGAGATTGAAAACTTGGGTTAAGAGATAAGTACACGAAAAACACTGTGTATGATAGTAGGAAACGAAGGTACCGAAATAGATATCGGAATGGGTCATATACTACCAGTACATGAATACAATACTTAGGAGTATCTTTGTCAAACGCTAGGTCAGATGACATAGGCATACTAAATAAAATAAGGAAAGGAAAAGTGGCCTTTTTCAATTTTTTTCAAAATCCCCATTCAATTTGGAATAAGACGCGCTTTCACAGGTCTTAGATTAAGGTCTTAGTTTCAGAAATATTAGCCTTCTTCAAAAGCATGGAAACCCGCTAAGCAACAAAAATTATTTTTAGTTGATGGAAATACTAAAATTATGGTTTGACTGTAACTTGTTCCTATCAATAAATTCGGATACTTTTGTTGTAATACGATTATAAGAAAAAATGCCAAAATATTTTTCCTAAATTGAGTATGCGGACATTCACTTTGTTTATGGTTTCCGCAATGAAAGTCCTCGTGCAGCAGGACCTGGTCCTGTTCCACCAGGATTTTGTACAGCAAAATTGGCTTTCGTTATCCGACGCTTCGGGTAGTTTTTCCCTGATTTCCCCGCAATTTTGACTTATCGAGGTTCGAGTGTACATATTGTACAGGATAGTCCTGAAATAATAGGTCAAACACAAACGGTTAGCTTACAAAGGACAACGCAACAAATGTTTCATCTAAACATAATCTTACTTATTAACACTAAATGAGTTCTATCTTGAATTCTAAGCGTTTGCGGTTAATCCATATAGTACAATATTTCCTAATTTTGAGGGCAACTCGATTTTGCATAATAAGCGAATTTTCTCGAAAACGGTTGAATTTATCTACTGTTAACAAAGATACCTTCTTTGGGTACTTTTGCACAACGAATAAGTGTCAAAAGTAAGGCAAACAAACCAGTGTAAAAGATATTGCAAGAAACAGTACCCGATCTGCTCAATTGAGACGCCCTTGGTGCACTTATTAAAATTAAACTAGGCTCCAATTTTCAACATTGGTCCAACTACCATAATTATATGCAGAAAAGTGATTCGACAAGTCTCACTCCATAATGCTGTAACTTCGTAACGAAACACTTTCGGACTAAGGTTTATATAAAGTTTTTCCTTATTTTAGTGGGGAGAACTTGCTCCCAAAGTTTGACCGAATATTTCAGGACCAACCTGTATAATAAATAGCAAACAAATAATAACATTGAAACGCTGTTTCGTTTTGTTTTTATTCGTAGTTTAGTCAGAAATCTCCATGAAGTGTGACGAGTGGTAAATGGTTTAATAGAGGCTTACCAGTAAATATATCGTGGATTAGATTATTATGCATCTCAACATTTTTACTTAAGTTTGACGTCTAAAGACATTTTCTTAAACTATGTTATAACTAAATTTTTAAAACGACTGGTCAGGATGATGTTACAAATATTTAGTAATTTTGTGTACATCTACGTTATGATATACTACTTACAAAAAATTTTTCCTCCTGTTTTATAATACAAAGTGCCTTAATTTCTTTTAAGCAGTCAACCATTGCTTTACTTGGAGTTGTAGGACAATTCAAAAATTCTGCTAATCTTTTACCGTTCTTCACAGATTCTCCGTTTGGTGCAATTGCCCAAAAAGCATTTGCGTTCCCGCTTTGAGCTATTGAACCTACTATCAAATCTACAGAAAAAAATTAAGTATTAACTTATACCAGAGTATTCGTATTATATTTTGGGTAAAACCAAAAATCTCAATGTACCTAGAACCTCAGGTAGCAATTATTCCCATTTTCAAACTAACCTTTACTGAGAGGTGAGAGTACATGATAATGCGAAGAAGCTGCCCCTGCAGATTGACCGACAATCGTAATTCGTTCGGGATCACCCCCAAAAGCTGCTATATTATCTTTTACCCACTTCAACGCCATGGCTTGATCTTTCAATCCGTTATTTCCTGGTACCACTTCGTCCCCCGTACTTAAAAATCCTAAGGCACCTATTAAACAACGAAAAAGTTGAATCTGCGGTTTATAACATACATTTTTACCTAATCTGTAGTTGAGAGTAACTAATACAATATCCTTGTCCAAAAATACTTCAGCTCCATACCAATCACGTCTACCACTTCCCTGGACAAAAGCTCCTCCGTGTATAAAAAATATAACGGGAAGAAGACGACCAGAATCGGGTAGCTGAAATAATGTATAATGCGCTGATATACCATTGTAAAATGAAGCTTTCATTTCATTCCTGTAATATATTGTAAACATAATTGAATTTCCTACCTGAGGTGTATAAACATTAAGGTACAGACAATCTTCTATTCCAAATCCAATAAAGATACCTACGGTTGGGTTACTTTGGGGACAAACTGCTGGGGGTTTTGAAGCATCTAGGGTTCCATTCCATGATTCTGCAGGAACAGGGGCCTATGTAAAAATACCCTTCTAAAAAGTTCGTTAAAAAAATTCCTTGATAATTATTACCTGAAATCGGAGTTCGTTTATAGGTGGTTTTGCAAAAGGTATTCCTGTGAAAGCACTAAAGGTTCTACCCTTCCTAGTTTCTTCATATTTACCCCTCAGAACACCTTGGCGTATTTGCAATTCTGGAGCTCCTTGACTTCCGAAGGCTGCGCAAAGCACTAATGAAAATATTGCCAGTGTATTACACAGCATCCTCATTTTATTTGCTGACATTGATGTCTACTCGCTGATTTATATTTATCTACGATTATATGTACATAATCGTCGCCTTCTTGCAGGACACTGTGATATTATAGCGGTCTAGCTATATAAATAGAAATAGATTTACGTAACTCAATTTTAGATGATAATCATTAGAACAGATTACGGTTTAAGTATTAATAAGGGAGATAAGAAAATTAGTAACACTGGCAAATAAAAAATAAGCATAAAAAATTTCCGAACTTATAAATAGGTTTACATATATGAAGCTCACACAATAGAATTATACATGCATGCATTACGGACTGAAGATACAATTACTATTTGATCAAGTGTTACTGTTGCTTTTAACAATAAATGAAAATATGCAATATAGAATAAATAGCATCACACAGCTGAGAAACACAGTCAGAAGAAATGCTGCAAATACCACAATGGAAATTTTTCTGTGTATAATTTAGTCAAAACTACTTGAGGAGAGGGAAGCGAAAACATGTGGAATATTGCAGAAAGAGTATTATCATAGGCGTATTGTTGAAACATTCTATGAACAACTACTAGAAGCAACACACACAAATCCTTCTAAATATATAATGATAACAGGCGACTTCAACGCCAAAATAGGGAAACGCAAAGAAAATCAAGAAACCAAAGTGGACATGGAGAAGCCCAGATTTTAAACAGAAAAATGAAATAAATATACTATATTCTTTCAGACCACCCTTTAATAGTCCAAGCTGTATCAGTAATCAACAGAATTAACACCGACAGTGACCACCGACTAGTGAGAAGTAAAATACTTGTAAATACAAGCAACGAAAAACTATAGAAAAAATCCTACGAGAAATCCGACGGTGATAAGATAATTCAGAACAAAGAAGAATATGAAAGAAAAATACGCGAAAAACTAACAAAGAAAGATACAACGATAAACAACATCACTGGAAGAAGGAAAATCATCAAGGAAGCTACGAATGAATTACCAGAACAAAAGAAAGCAACAAAGAAGAAAATAAGTGACAACACAAGATCACTGTTCGAGAAAAAACGAAAACTAAAAGTAGACAAAGATAAAAATCTAATAGAATGGGCAGAACTTACCAAACTAATAAGGAAAGAATTACGTAAAGACATCAGAGAATACAATACTAAAATAATAAAGGAAACAATTGAGAATAACAGAGGTCCAAAAATATTTAAGAAACATTGCAGCTTGGGGAAGAAAGAAATGATTTCACTTAAAGATAAAAACAACAAAATACTGACAGACAGAACAGACAAGTAAAGAAGTTGAAACGTATGTTACGGGCCAATTGAGCTTTTCCGACGACCCGCATCCAGATAGATGGAAAAAGGCTTACAGCTTAGCTCAGAGGAGTAGGGGGAGAAGAAAATCTTTAGCGGTGTACAGGGCGAGTCAAAATAAGTGGGCGCCACCTCCCAAATCCAGCTGATTGTAGGTCCTCGTGGAAGGCCGAGAAGCGATAAGCTTACGGGAATGGATCTTACCTTTATTGTTTCTCCTCCTATATATTTTGAGCTTGCAAAATTCTTACACAAACAAATACAGAGTACACAAAAATAAAAGAGGCAGTAAATTTTAAAACACATATAATGAAATTATTGGAAACGACAGTACAATGAAGAGACCTTTGAACGTTCAAGAAAGGGGGAACTCGCCGCCCATGGCCAACGGTATTTAAAATATTGTAATAACTGTGCGTGGTCAGTGGCGTCGACATTACAGGCTACACTGTTAAAACTGATATAGATCCGACTCCACTTTGTCGAAATGATACTAATTGCCTAAAGCAATATTGGGTACCATACTTAATTTAACAGGTGCCGCGAAAAAAAAACCCGCTCTACATGAACGTTCGTCTCGGACCCAAGCTTGTTGCTTAATGACTTCTTTTCCCCGCGTTCCCAAAAAAACACCACCTAAGCCTATTTTTGTTCTAGAAGGAAAATTAACACATGTGACCTTCAGGAGATACCGAAAAACAATTCCTGAATACTAGCACTATTTAACAAAGGCATTCCTAGAAATCCCGTCTGAACGGCGAAAAATACCTTACAAAGAAAAAACCTTGAACAATTCTAGGACTAATTTGGCCATAAATTATTTCTGAAAGGAAAATGAGAGAAATTACCCCATAAACACGGAAGGATCAGCTAACGATGTACAGCTAACTTTATTTGAATGCTTATACAAACATGAATGTAACAAATTGCAAGAATGGGGTGTTCATAAAAACAATACACAGATCGTCTACACAAAATTGTCAAATTTACATGTGCAGCAAAACATAATAAAAGTAAAGAAAGCTGTTATTATAAATGATCAGTGTAAAGCTACAATCATGTTAAATGACTATACATGGCAGTGCATGCATCTCCAAAAATGTTATGATCTGATCAATTTGTTGGAGAATCTAAATTATATCAATGTTTGTTTCGGCAAAAATAGAAGATATAGTAAAAAGTGTAACAGGAAAAATCAGAAGACTGCCTGCGGCGCAAATACAACAATTAGACGGCTGAACTATAAGCTTAGGAATAAAATTCGCGAGGAATAGCAAACAATCTAAAGCAAAAGAGACTGTATGTAGAACGACTAAATACTTTAATGGCTACTCTACCTGTTGATCAAACGGATATTGTTAGGATGTGCATTAAATCTAGCAAGCGTTCTTCTAATGGTAATCGTTACAGTGCAGATTGGATGTATAGTTGCATGTTAATGAAAATAGAACGTCCAAAGTTATACTTCCACATGCGAAATAGAAATATGCTGCCATTACCCTCTAATAGTACGCTTTACCGTTATATGAGTAATCTAAATAGTTCTTTTGGGTTCCAAGATTAATTATTTCATTTTATATCTAGAAAAACAAGACAATTCCAGAATATGAGAGGCACAAAACATTAATCATTGACGAATGCAAAATATCAGAATCAAAACATTTTGACAAAAATAAAATTAAAATAATTAGTTTTGTTGATCTTGGCAAATATACAGCAAATAGTCAAAAGAATAAATTGGAGGATCATGTTTGGTATTTATGTTTCAATCCTTCTCTGGAAAAAATATGCAAGCACTTGGTTATTTCCTCACAAGGGAAATGTGGCAGAAAAAGTTCAAGCTAAATTAGTATTAGAATGTGTGCTCGTGTGTGAAAAGGCAGGTCTTTACCTTGATGTTATAACATCAGCTGGTGCAACATGGAACCGAAACATGTGGAAATGTTTCCGAACTGACAATTGCCAGGAACCTTGGTTTGAACATTCTGCTAATTATAAAAGGCAGTAATGAATGGGTTCAGATTTTCCCCACTTGTTGAAAAGCATTCGAAACAGGCTAATAGCTAAACAACTGCTGCACGTAAATATATTTTTTAATAATATTACAAAATACAACAAAATACGACAGGGCATTATACAACACATAATAAGCCATTACAGAAACTGACATCGACATCTTAATTTACAGTTAATGATATCGATGTTTTTTCAGGTTCCAGAGGTACAGTGAAATTGGAACATTTCATTGTTCTACTACATCATGAAAAGTTATTTTATAATTGACTGGAAGACATATTAATCCATAAAATCACTCAATGCACTGAGTGATGTTTTAAATTCAAATAATCCTCAACATGCCCTTGTAACGGTCCGTCCACGTGGCGACGGTTGCCTGGTTCGGTTCGGTTGAATGAACGGCGAAGGTTACGGTCCAGCTGTAGGCCGCGTGCAGCGATGTACTCTGTATTTACATAAACAAACGAAAAATGGTTGCCACCTGGCAATTAGTTTGAAATGCGTTTAACACAATGTATCCCGAAACCACTAATCGGAATCGCTTTTAGTGTTCACACAGTTATAAGATTAAATTGTCACCTGGTACACGTACGGGTTAATTTAATCCGCCTGGGCCGTTGTTTACGGTTTCCGTGGCTTCGTAATCTCGACGATAAATGAAATTCGGAAATTCCCAATTACGGGAAAAATATGAAAATCAAAGGTCAAATTAACCTGACCTGACTGGCTTATAAGACCTCTAATCTCTTATATCACGGGTATGTTAACCTGATTGATACTAACTGGCATAACCTGCCGGATATCAATCAAGGTAACCCCAACAGCGGAGTGTTCCACAAAATGAATAAATGCGACACCGTACAGGTACGCGGATTTTATGGAATTCTCCAACGGACTGGAATATTCTCACGGACTGAGAATATTTCGGCGGTTCAACTTCGGTTTGCGTCCTTCTGAGGCGGACGGGTAATTTAAATCTAGGCTGACTTTCTCGCTGAAGTCTTTGACTCATAGTTCTGTTCGGCCTTCCTTCTCGGATGGAGCTATGGAGCTTAACTCCAAGGTACCAGATTTATGCTGGGATGCTGGATATATACTGAATTCGCTTTCTCTACGCGTCCCCTCCGGAGTGTGAACGAACGGGATGATGAGTGCGTGGGGAAAACAATTTAGAACTCTACTTGCACTGCAGCAGACGCCTATTTTCGGAACTAAAGCTACCTGACATTTAATTACTAAATGCTGAAACGGTTGCTTCCCGGAAACTTCGTTACACCCTTTACTTAAATTCGAAACAACATGGAGTATGTTTCTATAATATAAAATGAGTCATATTTATACGAACGTAAAACTGTAAAAGGTGTCCACTAGAATTGTATGTGCAGTAAGGAAATCAGTGCCATTGCCATGTTGTCTTTAAAGTTATCATTGAAATCGAACAAACCTTTAATTTCGAATTTATGTGTTTTCTGAGCACCTTTTTTTAGTAACAACCCTAATTATGTAGCTAACTATACAAATTCTGAATTCTACTTTTCTAAATTACTAAACACTGTGCGCTAACGTGAGTGCCTAGTTTTCTCGTTCATGAAGTAGCAGTGGCATATACAGTAAAGGAATATTTTTAGAAGACATTATCGTTTATTCGCATTTTTCTTTTTTCAATCAAATCTTTAAATTCGTAAATCGCGGATACGGGATATACTCAAGAAGTACAAATATCATCCCTACAAGGCACAGTGTCATCAAGAGATTTTTGCTGTTGATGAAGAAAGTAGGAGTGCATTCTGTAATAAGGTGTAAGAGCGTGCTAACAATGATCGTCGCTTTCTGTCATAAATTTACTTTACAGACAAATGTACTTTTACACTGAATAATGAACCAAATGTTCAAAACACCCGATATTGGGCTCAGGCAAACCCTAGAGTTAATATTTCTACCAGAACTCAGTATCGTCAAAAAATTAATATCAGGGCTGGGATTTTTGATAACACTATTATTGGTCCATTTGAAATTAAGCGAAATTTAAATTCAGCAACGTCTTTAGACTTATTAGTAACTAAGGTAGGACCTGCATTGAAAGAAGTTTCAAGAGAAAATCAGATCTGGTTCCAACAAGACGGCTGTCCCGCGCATGTTGGCTTAGATGGGCGAAATTTTTTTAATGATTCATTTCCAAATCATTGTCTTGGTAGAGGTAGTGCTATAAATTGGCCAGCTAGATCTCCTTATTTAGCACGTTGCGACTTTTTCTCGTGGGACCACCTTAAAAGAAAAATTTACAAAAGACGCCACCCAGATATTAATTCTTTGAGAGAAGCAATAGTTGCTGAGTGCGCGTTAGCTACTAAGAGGCAGTTGACCAATGTAAGAAGTGTTTTATTTATAGATTGGGGTATTGCTTATATCAAAACGGGGGGTTATTTGAATATTTATTATAATTTATTTTCTTTATTATTGTTTTTTTTTTCATATACAAACTATTTAAACTGTTAATTACTTTAATGTTTATTGATGTAGTATATAAATAATGGCAAAATACCTATAAATCGAATGCACAATGTTAATTGCTTATGTTCGACTTTAAGGGTGGGCACCTGGTATACTTAAATTAGTGGGAACAGACAACAGTGTGCTGACGGTAATGATTATCTAAGTAAATCTACATCAGAAGGACTCTTGGCTACTATACATACTACGGTGAACTTGTTAAAATATTTAGTTACAGAATTAGGATGTAAATATTTAACGGCAGCTTGTATACCAATATCCACGCACAATGTATAAACACTTTTCTATTAATAAATGAATAAGCTATCAATAATCGAAAATATTTAAAAAGAATCATTAAATTATTGAAGACAGAAAACGCTTACACACCCATAAAGACAATTTAACCAAAGAAGAATAAAAAAATTACAGAAATCCATAACTGATGAACTTAAGAACATTAATAAATTACAACAGAAACCATTGGCATCTCTTGTTCCAATGACAGCTCATGTTCCACAGATATCAATCATACCACCAGTAGAAACACCAGAATCAATTAGTCCTTTAATGGAACCCAATCTATCTTTAAATGGTGATCTAGATTTAGATTGTGATATAGTTACGTAAGAATATAATATTATCCTAGACCTTCACAGTTGTTACAGATAGAAAATAGAGATCGTAATGCCGATATTGATAAGTATTTAACTGGCACAGCAACAAAAAGACGCACATTGAATGCAACAATAACTAACGCAATGAAAAACAATGATGTCAAGAGAGAGAGAGAGAGAGAGAGAGAGAGAGAGAGAGAGAGAGAGAGAGAGAGAGAGAGAGAGAGAGAGAGAAAGAATTGATCATATTAATAATCAATTGAAAAAATATTATGATGTCTTAATAGATATACGAAAAATACCAAATTATATGAAAGGTAATTCTATCTTGTCAAATGCGGATGAAATGGTATATCGTCTTGAATTATTATTAGCAGGAAGATCAGCAGGAAATACCTCTATCGAGGGTTATAATGAATGCATGAGTATACTTGATAAATTATTAAATATGGAATTGATAAAAAAGCACAAACATAAAAAAATTGTGAACAACTTTTTAACATATAAATGAGTTTAACATACAATCGGTCTACAGAAAATGATTTCGAAGTAAGGTATGAATAAACCCTATTTTTTAAGGATTAAACGGTAAAATAGCATTAATAACAGCAAGTCCCTAATATACTTGGGATAATATAAATGAAGAATATAAACATAATGAGATTAAATTTAGCAAGGATAAAGAAACTCTTAGGAAATAATAAAATTAGCAAATGGTTTGTAGGATGAAAATGAGTTAAATAATTATATTCAAGAATATTTTGATACATTTAATGATCCTCCGTTTTCTTTTGACGCAAATTATGCAACTAATCGTTTTATGTTAATTATAAACAATGAAATTTTTGAAGTTGATTTTTCACACGGCAAAATATATAAATTATTAGGACTTGACCTAAACTATACCTTAAAGGAGTGAATTATGCATCAAAAATAGGCAGTATAACTGAAGATATTGACCAAATTTTAATTCACTGTTTCCTTGTATCAAGTTCATATCAGAACGATGTTAAAAGCGACGTTATATATGCATTTACCCCAAATATTTCTCCTGGATCATTAATTAATATTATTACTATATTACCAATAAATTTTAATGATTATACAATGCGGTCGTAAAATGTAAAATCCATCTTTGTTGTAATTCTTCATCCTATTACACAATTCTTTTTGTAATTAATATTTATCTTCTTTACATATTTTATTAATTTCCATTGGTGATAATTTCCTATCCATGATTACCTATAGTAGTTTCGTGAGTACAATAATAACAGCTCTTGGACCACATAAATTATCTTTACTTTCAATTTGAGTTATAGATCTTATAGTGTGTTTATCTTCGGATAAATTAAAATTTTTGATCTTCCTTGTCCCCTTGGTACACTAAGCACGTGGAAATGAAATCAGTCTCGTTAAGATCAACTTATAAATAGCACCAGTAGCGAGATTTGGATTTATAATACCAATTTTTATTATATCCCCCTATAGAAAATACGAAGCAGATCTAGACGATGCTCAGTTTAGTTTCCGTCAAGCAATGGGAACACGCGAAGCACTTTATAACCTCAATATTCTGTTACAAAAATGCAGAGACCAACAGAAAACTGTATATGCTTGTTTCATAGACTTTCAAACCGCCTTTGACAATGTGAAGCACAACTTAATCAAACTACTCCAGGATAAAAGGCTACACGCAGAAGACATCAACATTCTGAAGAAGCTGTACTGGAATCAAGAGGCAACAGTTAGAATAAATTACGAAACACAAAACCCATTCCAATAAAGAAAGGAGTCCGACAGGATGCATCATGTCACCGATGCTATTCAACATCTACTTGGATGAGATCTTCGACAAAGCACTTCAGAATACAAAGGAAGGCATCAAAGTCAACGTAAACTCATACACAATCTACGATATGCAGACGACACGGTAATGTTTGCTGATAATGCGAAAGGGTTAGTAGACGCTATAACAGCAGAAGGAGAAATCATGGGCCTTAAAATAAATACACAAAAAACAAAGACCATGGTTTTCAGCAGGAATCCGAATGAACAAATGAATCTTAATATATATATGGTAAACGCATCAAGAAGTCCACAAATTCAGACATCTTGGAAGCTGGGTGACAGAAAACATGGACCCTGATCTAGAGATACGTACGAGAATAGAAACGGCTAGAACAACTTCTATTAATATGAAGAAACTGCTAACCAATCTAAGCTTAAATTAGGCAGTGCGTTACAGATTTGTCAAGTGTTATGTTTACTCAACTCTGTTATACGGGGCGGAAACATGGACGATAAAGAAAAAACAGAGAAAGAGTTACAAGCGTTCGAACTCTGGGTTCTTAGACGACTGATGCGGATATCATGGACAGAACACGTCACCAACGAGGAGGTTCTCAGAAGAGCCGATAGAGACTGAGAACTAATTAGAGAAATAAAAAAGCGAAAAACCTCCTACCTCGAACACATATACAGGAACAATAAATATCACATTCTACAACTCCTCATGGAAGGGAAAGTTGAAGGTAGACGAGGCGTAGGAAGAAGGAAGTGCTCTTGGCTGAAGAATATCAGGGACCGGACTGGGTTGGGTACCCACTCCATAATCAGAACAGCGAAAATCAAGGAAGACTTTGCCAAAGCTGTTGCCAACTTTCAATAGTGAAGAAGGCCTTTAAGAAAAAAATTCTATCTCCGTTTTTAAAGCTACAGTTTTTTTACTTTTTTAATCATATCATCTACGGCCGAATATTAATCAATCTCAGATTTAACATTATAAAATTTATTCTAAAACGTGTTCCGTCCCAATTAAATCTTGGATGAGATGTTTGTATGGTTTGTATAATTTCATATAAAGGAGGATCCTTTACGAATAATTCTTTATCAAAAAACTTAACAGAAGGATGGGAAGATTTAGTTTCCCTGTTAAAATATTCCTTTCCCTCATTAATCTAATTTACATAGAAACTGCTCGAGCTCTTGTTTCTTCATTCTAGATATTTTCTTACAAAATTGATATGACACTGATCTTTTCTATTTGTCGATATCTTTTTGAAATACATCGATAGTTTTAAATATTCTCTGTAACTTTTCCATTCTGTTTTCAACCATTTATTAGATAAAATATTTTTACAGATTGGAGATATTTGTTACGATAGCCCAGAAGTTGTTTTTAAGATTTTACGAGATGACTATAATACACCCGAGATTGATAGCGATTAAAAGAATGAATATTTTATCAAATAAAATCTTAATAATTTTTTTAAATTAACGCTGTCTAATGATTGACGACATTGAAGAGAGTTTGCACGCACATTAGATGTAGATAACCGAATGTAGGAAGGATAACATGTGCTTTAGTGATAAAGTAAACGGATGCATTGCCTAGTAGTGTCATCATGTCTACGAACGAACACCGTCGAATTGCAAATATTCGCAACCAATTGAAAAAATATTATAACGAAGTTTATAATTATTATAAGAAAATTATGACGGGCAAAAGAAATAGATCTTCCGAATTACCCAAAAGTGAATCTATCCAAAGATAAAAAATGTAAACACGAGTGATAATTATCTGAAAACCTTAACATGTGATGGAATGTTAGTGATACTGTAACAACAGTTTTGTAAATATTTTTAATCATCTTGTAATACTTGGTAATACAATAAGCAAAAAAAATGTATTTTCCCGGGGTGCAAGATATGGATATTATCTAAACCTATTCTTTATTGAATTTTTTATCAAGAAACAAACATCCGATTTCAATGAGTCGTGAAGCAGATATGTGAAGGAGCATTTTAAAATAAGTGATACGTACTCGAGAACATTAAGATTTATAGGAAAACTTCAACATGTAATGTTATAAACAACTAGAAATTGTATTGTATTCAGATAAATATACTGATATAAGGAATCAATGGAAGTTGAGATCATAGCAGGGCGGTTCTGTGAGCGAGGTCGTTTGAATATGTGTATAGTTTTAAGCAGAAAATGTAATTTGCATGTAATAACAAAACAGAAATATTTATTATTTTTAATAAATTTATTTCATTTATTATGACGTATGGCGTTTCTGTAGGAACCCTGATTAAATAAGGAGGTTTATTAGGTTAATTAAAAAATTGAATTGTATAGCTGGACCAAATCATTTGATGTGACGTATGGCATTTCTGTAGGAACGTTTATTAGAATAAAAATTAAGTAAACACAAGTATGTGGATGCTTTAATAAAAATGAACTATCATTTCTCTTGCGGATTTAGAATTAGAAATATCATGGCTGGAAAGAGTGATGGCAAAATTATTGTTATTCTTTTTACCAGATAGGTATTACGAAAAATTTGATAGTGACACAGTAAGAGAGGATTTATATACGTTGTTGTAACGTATGGCGTTTCTGCGCTGATTAGATAATACGGACAGTCCATTTTTTAATGTATAGATATATAGGCGAGTTTTGTTACGACTCTTCTGTCCGTTTCTCTCATCCTAAACGCCAACTCTTCCTATCTATCCATTTATCCTCCCTCAAATCTCTCTTCTCCATTGCTTTCTTTCCATTTTATTCTCGGTCTCCCCCTTTTTCTACGTTCCGGGGGTGTCCATATATAAATTGTATGGGGTCTTTCCTTTTCCATTCGTTTGAAATGCCCGTACCAGAGTAATTATTTCGTTTCAATAGGGTCAAATAAGCTTCTATCTGCTTCCATTTTCTCTCTAATCGCTGTATTTCTCACATGCTCAAGTTTTGTAACACTGCAGCATCTTCTCCAGTGATTCATTTCGGTTGCATTGATTCTTTCTGCTAATCTCTTATTTATCACCCATATTTCCGACCCATTTTTTTTATTAGCCCGCAGTGTCCCATTGTTGGGCATGGGCCTCCTCCATAAGAGGGGTTGTTGATCTACTCTCCCATAGTGATTCCGACCCATAGCTGATTGAAATTTCAATTAGCGTTTTGAACATTGTTGTTTTAGTTTTTTTTTTAAATAGCTTTGTTCCACAGAATAGAGCGTAGTTGTTGTGTCAGTCTTCTTCCTTGTCCTATGTTATATAAAATATCTTTCTTGTCTTTGGCGTCTCATGTTGATGTTACTCCTAGATATTTGTAATGATCTGTTGTCTTAATCATTCCTGCTTCCGTGAATATATCTTCGCCTTGTCCTCCAATAACCATATATCCAGTCTTCTCCAAGTTGATTTCGAGCCCCCATTTTGTATGTATATTCTTCCATTACCTTCTCGTCATACAACTGGCATCATCGGCATCTTCAGCCAGCACAATCTGATCGTCCGCAAAGAGCAAGGTGTAAACGTTCTCTCGACCAATCTGAATACCTATTCTGAAGCACTTCCGTGTCCATATCTTTAACGCTGTATTTAAATATATCTTAAACAATGTTGGAGACATGGTGCAGCCCTATCGCAATCCTTTATTAACCATAAATTCGTCAGACAAGACTCCTCCCATATTTATACAACTGGTACTACTTTCATATAGCTTTTTGACAGCATTAATATAGATTTTATTTATTTCACTCGTCTCCATTATTTCCCATAATTTGTTTACTGGTACACTGTCGTATGCTATTTTGAGGTCTACAAATATTATGCGCATTGCTCTTCCACATGCTATTTTCTTCTCCATTAATTATTTCATACAAAACAAGTACATGATCTGCCAGGTCTGAAACCATTTTGCACTTCCAGTTCTTCTATTTCTTGTTCAAACCTTTCCTTCAAGACCCGTCCATACAGTCTGTCAATCGATGCTAATACGCTTATTCCCCGCTAATTTGAACAACCTTTCTTGTAAATCGAGCTTATGTACGCGATTTTCCACTCAAACTTTATCACCTCTTAAACATTTATTAAATATGGCAGTTAACTTCTCTATTGCTACCGTTGGCGCGTTTTTCACCAACTCGATAGGCACACCTCCGTCCTCCAGGGCCAGGCGATCTATTATTTTTCAAGATTTTTATAGCATGTGTTACTTCTTCTATAGTAACATCTTCTATGTATTCAGTCACCTGCTCTCTTGCTTATTTTACCTCCGTATATACATCCCTTTTTTTCGTAAGAAGTTCCTTGTAATACTCCTTCCACTGACTTAATCCAATGTTTTCAAATCTATTGGTTGTGCGTGAATTTTGCATTAATCCGTTAATGGTTTTCCACGATTCTCTAGAGCGTGAACTTCCGATCAATCTATTAATTTCATTGCATTTTCTTTTCCAGAATGAGTTTTTTGCCTGGTTTGCTGGTTTCCTTACCGTATGATTATATCTTATGTAAGTTCTTCTAGCACTAGGATCATCTGTAGCCAACCACCTTTGGTATGTTTTTTTTTCCTTCACTAATATTTCCAAATCTTCATTCCAACAATATAATTTTCCCGAATTTGTTTTTCGGCGTAACTTCTCCTATTGCTTCTTTAGCAGCTTGGGGTAGGCAGTCTTACATTTCTTCCACATTTCCTGTTATCTCTTCTCTCAGCTTTTTTGCTAATCGTAGTTTATACAGGAAAACGATTGATTCGTCCTACAAACTAAGTAAATTGTATTTGGGATACAACGGTTTTTTTGTTTTTCCTGCCTCACAGTTTTTGGTCGTTGTATTTTTAGGACTGTACATTATACACTGTGTCTATAAAGTAACCCCCCCCCCCAACTAATTTATGAACGACTTG
>JABXWE010013404.1:0-42924 GCA_014611495.1 Limonius californicus
TATACCGATTGGCGATCTGCACTACGAACATAGGATATAAAACACATTTGGATCCATGCATCTTGACGTTTTTAATATTAGTCATAGATAAATAGATGCGACGGGTTTAATTGTTTATCACCTTAGCATGCCTAAGTGTATAGAGATGTTTGGTAAACCGCGTCCTAGATCTCGCTCTTTCAAATCATTATCATCATCATCACCTTAGCATTAATTACGGCTTCAATTTGACAGCTTCCTGTTACAGTCTCACAGAATTTGCATTCCTTGCAAAAAAAATTAAAAACCAAAATAATAACAATAATATTGATATACATGTCTATGAAATGAACGAGAAGGGTACAAATTATTAAATGGACTAATAGCAGTAGCTCACTAAGTGCAACTCGAGATTTATTTGCAGTAACGTTCGAAAATCGAACGTATGTACTAATACAATACACGGAATTTTGAGGAATTTTGAGGTACACAGGTGGCCTAGCCAACCATAATAGAACGTTACACCCAAGAAATGCAAGAAGTAAGCATATGTGCTGCTGTAGAAGTAGATCCATGCCAGTTCTTTAGAAATATTGCTCAAGATACTGTTTTTCTTTTCTCATTCACACACTACCCCCCTTCCCCGGAAACGATTTGGCATTACTTCAGGGGGGTGCGAGCGTACCTTACATACTAGCCATTCATGCAACATCCACCCTAAACTTAACTAAGTGAAATACGGTCGCCTCAGCCGAGATTTGACCGCGCAGCCGATTAAGCCGCATTTCGTTGTGAGCTCGACTGACCGCGCTTGTTTGCACAGCCCCATCGAGGTCCCTCAAGATACTTGTGTTCATCATACTACTGTATTGAAAGTTTTAAGAAAAAATAGATATCGTTCCTATAAACTATCGAAAACACAACAAACTTACCCAAATGACCAAATTAGACGAATGGAATTTTGTGAGAAGATAATGGAAAAAATCGAACAATGGTATGAATTTCCTGAGCAAAATTCTATTCACCGACGAATGCAATTTTCCACTAAATTGTCGACACAATCCATCAGTCTGTCGTATCTGGCCGAGGAATAATCGTCATAAGCATTACAGTTATATATAATTTGGTTCCAACAAGATGGTTAGCCTGCCCACAATACGTTAGCGGTACGGGAATACTTAGAAAATACATTTCCTAATCGTGTAATTGGAACCGTAAGCATAATTCCTTGACGGCCTAGATCTCCGCACTAGTCACTTCAAGATTTCTTCGTGTGGCCTTATATCAAGTCGAAAATTTATAGATCTGAAGAAAACAGAGCTACCATATTGGACGAACTGTGAATTAAAATTTAAGATGCATTTGCCACTATTACCCCACAAATGCTTGCTAATGTGAGAATCGAATTTTACCATCGCTTGTGCTACTGCTTGGCCGAGGGGGGCAATTTATTGAACACTTATTGTAAATAATATCTTGGTTCAATTAAGTTCTTGAAAGTGCTAGTGTTAATAATGTAGTAGCCTTTAACTTAAAAATGTAGTTTCCTTTGTCCATTATTAATTTATTTTATTTTATTCTCTTATACTAAGACTTAATGTGTAATGTTTTATCCACTTCTTTATTAATTTTTGGAAAGATATTGTAATAGGTATTCCTAATACAAAATTATAATTTTCTTCTTGCTGGCATGCTGTTAAATTGAATTACATCCACGATAAATCTGATTTTAATTATGGTGCTTTGAATACGTTCAATTTTGAAGCACAAAGTCATTTCCTGATTTGTTTAAATATTAAAACGAACTCATATCTAGAGTCTTTGGATATGCACCCAATCATGATTTCGTTGTTAATAAAAATATCCTACATTTATCAACGTGCATCGCGTGAACGTTAAATTGTTTTCGCATGTGCTATGTTCGCACTTGAAACCGCCAATCGGTATATGCTAAACAATAAACTGAATATTAGCGTTTTGGACATAATCATCCTTTTAATTGAATACCTGTGTAACTAGCTAAAATCCTTGCTGAATATTCATCACTCACAACATTTTTGTCCTACTGCTGGGCATCTGCCTCTTCCCTGCCACGTGTTTGTCCTCAGCGCTAAGGTAGAAACACGGAGGACTTCGAATCCGAACCATAGAAATTCCAGAGGCTTTTAGCATTAAGATCCCACCGTTGAAAGCCGAATAAGGAAATTGTGTGTGGTGTGTTGCAGACAAGATTTTTATAAATTTGCATATTAATGCTTAGGTTTCGAACCCAAGCCACAATCGACGTTTTACTCAGAAATCGAGCGCTCTACCAACTGAGCTACTACTACACGTCAAGATAAGCTAACCGCCGACGCTTTACTGTTTCACGACAACGCTTCTCCTCATAAGCCTTAAGTGAATGTGGTTTTTCCGATGTTAATACAAAAACTTTCTCTGTTCTCCGCATGGTTTCTGGTGGATTATCTTTCATCCGTAAATATTACATTAATGGCGAAGTTATTTCTATGGCTACCTTCAATTACATATCTATAGAGAAAATGTAGCGTTAAGAAGATGTCAGAAAAAATGCCCGTTCCCAGCAGTGGGACGATGACACTATTTACGGAAGAACGATATTAAAACATTAATTTTATATATTGAATGTGAGACATTACACTCAACAAAGACAATCAGAGAAATACAAGAACATTAAGCCAGTGCATTCAAAGTACAAATTCAGGAAGCGAACGTAGGAATACAGTAATATAGGGTGTTCGAAAAATAGGGGACAGCAATTCGGGAATACATTATATGCGCCAGGACAAGAAAAAATGCCAATACACCCATGTTCGGAAATGAACCGTTCCTAATTTAAACATAATTTTGTTTAAAAAATGTAGTTGTGCGAGTTGTCATGAAATATTCGGAGGCATGTTATTTTTACGTTAGTATTCTCACTTGGTTCAGGAATACTGTTAGAGTATATATTTATGTACTTATGTGTCTAAATTTTCTAATCATGAACATTTACACAGACGCAGAATTAGCCGATATGCATTTAATGTATTGCAGCTAAACGGCTTTATGAACAATTATTTCCTAATCGAACGCAACCAAGCAAGAAACTCTTCTTGTCTATTGGCTATCGTCTTCCAGAGACAGGACCATTCGTGGAGCAGACTGTAAGTAGGCGTAGTATTTTCAATCGTGTCACCCAGGAATAATGCTCTAGAAATTTCTAACCAATGAATGCGGGATGTCTTGAAAAATCAACTTTTGCATCCTTATTATCATCAGCGCGTGGCAAGATCTGGCTCCGGACGAGTTTCACAGAAAAATGTTACGTATTTTAATCTAATTATTTATTTGCTTTTTACTGATGAAGGCGGTTATAACAAAAACGGTATAATCAACTTCCATAACAACCATCTATTGGCGAACGAAAATCTTCATAGACTTATACAAAGTAGACGCCAACAACAGCTCAGTGTGAATGTATAAGTTAGTATTATTGGTGAAGAGCTGTCAAAAGCCAGCTTGTTGTCTAACAGAGTAATGGACAATCTTTATGAACAATGATTTACCAAATTTGTTAGAGAATGTTCCGTTTACCACACGGCGACGCATGCGGTTTATGCACGACGGAGCGCCTCCACATTTTAGTCTTGTAGCAAGCCGAGGATAGGTAAAGATAATTCAGCTGCGTAGCCTCCACTTTCGTCTACTTTGAATCGCCTAGATTTTTGTTTGGTGTTATTTTAAGAGCCTATTGATTTTCCCTCCGTTAATGACATAGATGTTCTGCTTTAATGAATCGTGGACGGCTTTAATGTAAACGTGATAATACAGCAACTTTTGAAAGTGTTCGACAATCAAACAAGTTGAAGGGGGGCATTTTGGATATTCAATGTAAGTTTTAATTTCTAAAATGAAGAATTTTTCAAACTGAAGTATCCGTAAAATATCATTTCTGGACATGGGTATATTGGAATTGTTTTTTTGTCCTTGTGTATAGTACATTCCTTAACTATTGTCCCTTTTTTCCAACGCCCTCTATATAATCTACTATAAAATAGCACAGAAACGCCAGAGGAAGAAACCACTACAACAAGTTACATGGTGTTTCTCTACAGACAACTTAAAATAATGTAAAAATACATATAAAACGGAATGTGCCATTAGAAAAGAATGTTACATTCTTTAGTTTGTGGACGCACACCAAACGGAAATTATTCTGGGTAATAGTCCGCGCTTGAGAGTGGTCGGATGGGTGAACCAATATAATGGCATAGACAACTGGTCGTGCATCGTCAGTCCCGGTTGTCATACAAAGATCTTTGACAATGTGAACCATGTAGTGCCACTTTTCTTCTCTGTTGGACAGGTTAGGTTAACCTCGCACTCGGCATACATCCAAAGAGAGCTCACAGAACCTACTCATTTTAGGTAATTAACAGGCAATTGGCATACATATAGAAAAAAGAATTATTTTGTTAAAATGTAGACTCGCATCGTCTTACATAATTGTGTCTATGAAACTACCAAAAGAAGTCGACAGACGCAATTGACTGGATTGGCTAGTTATTTTAACAACATTGTCAAATTGTTTATGTTTGTAGCAGATTGACGCTTTTAAATTCTCGTACTGTCTTGTTTGTTTTAACTGAACATAATGTTACAAACATTTTTCACACTAGCCCCACAGGGGTAACGACAGGACACGAGACAAAACTTTTCGTAACAGACCTGAAACACTGAATTATTACCCACGAGTAACTCACTGCAACGTTTCGGTATGTTCACCACGGCTAGATCGTCTGCGAAACGGGTGTGGGTGAATCGACAACAACATTCTCAAAAGGGCGCCAAGATCCTTCACCAGTAGTCGTGCAGCGATTCTCATGACCTACCTTAACGGATCCAAGTAAGGATAAAATCTTACCATGAAGAATCAAACTTATGGGTCTCAACAAACAAACAAGGACACAATAAAACACCAAAGTGAAGTGAATGCTGTAAATGAAGCCTCTATATTCATCAATATAACATAATAAAAATTCGTAAGAACAACTGGGTAATAACAAATAAATTAACAGTAACTGTACTAATAATAAGGTTAAAAAAATCGTTGTACACCCTGTATATTAACCATGCTAATATAAATAGTTAAGTTACAAATTACTAGCACACCCTGTATATGAGTGCCCCTACAAGTTTAAGGTGAAGCCCAAGTTATCAGAAATTATTCATAAAATAAATACTGCCCTGTATGACAAATACTAGGTAACAATAAATAACCAAACGGTAAACTCAATATCTGATCCAACGTAATGAATGCCTAAAAAATCTGTAAATATCAGTTAAGCTGCATAAAAAATAAATAAAATACCTATGTCAGTAAACCAGAATTGAGGTAAGACCATAATTTATAAGTTATAACTGACTCAAAATTAGTCAACAGATTAACTGGGTAAATGAAGAAAATACAAAATGCTGAAGTACATTAATACAAATAATACAAAAAAAATAGCAATATTAAATTAAATGGTTTAGACAACAGGTCAAACTAATTCAAGAAATCTCAGGCAAAGTTAGTTCCCAGGCGAATGAAGTTAGACAAGGAAAGCAATTTAGAGGACGTAATCCCTATCTGAAAATAAATGGATATAAAAGTCCATAAAGCTAAAGTAATAAAAATTAAAGTTTAAATAGGAATTTCTGGAAGCTGGTGAAATTACGCAAGGCCTAACGTTAAGTCAGCTTAACTAACGCGTTAAATGTAAACGGTAGCGTCGAACCGAACCGTTATCGGTATTAATCAATCCGCGAAATTGTCCTGTAATACAAGGAATTTTACTCATCAACAAATTAAGTTAGCAATTGTTTAAATTGCAATAGTCACGTAGCCGTGAAAATAGATTCAGCCACAACTGACAGTGGTCTGAAGTTAGTACATAAAAGTATTGTTTACAAATTGGTATCGCATAAACAACAATATAGTCTAAATTAATTATCAAAGTGCAGTGAATAACAGGTAAAACAGATTAAACTGAGTGCACCTACTGATGGTCAATGACTAGTCGCAAATGCATATTAAAGTTCAAAACGGTAGAAGATATCAAAAACTTAAAATTATAACATATACACAGTATTGGCTTCCCCCGTGGAGTTTGGTACCTGCCGAGATGGTTCTAATGGGCAACGGAGATCTAAATACGTTCGCCCGAGATAAAGATCACACAACACTGGGACAAAAAATCAAACCTTGGTTGTTAGATGGGCTGATTATCTCTAACTTCGGATGGCACATAGAAATCGACAGCAACGAGATCGGCTGTTTACTAGGAAAACGGCCCCATGAGACTCCACACAGCATGCGGCGGGTAACGTATCACTTTTTGGTAAAGTGTTTAATTAATCTGGGCTAGACCCAAAGAGAATTTAGCGAAACACCAAAATAACTCGCAGACAACTGACTGAATTCTCCTATAGACGAGGATGATTTAGATAATCCACGCAGAAATTTCCAAAACTTACATCACCTCTACACTTACACCAGCAACCCACAACTTGCACCGCCAAGAACCAAACCCACCCATCAAACTGCCGGGATGCTACTACGAAATTTAAACTTAACAATATGATACCAACTTTTCTACTATCGGGAACAATTTAATTCCAGACTCTTGAGTACTAAAATTTAAGCTGCAATGCAGTTTATGAAAGTGCAACTGCATATTTCATAGTAGCAACATTCCCCTGTAATTGTCAAGATCTAGGTGCATTACATAATTCTATCAGTACGTTCTGTATCTCGGAGAACATCGTGCAATAAGCCTTTATTATTATCCGACATGAAACTGCATGTCTTGTTTATGAACGCCAAGAAATAAAAGAAAATTAGGTCACATACTCCTTGCGCTTCGAGCTTCAGTTCCGCTTTGTAATTAAATAACATCTGAGAACGTAAATATTTGAAAACAAACCTGCATACATACTAATACTTTTATAGATATTAAAATTTCATTCGTGCACAGAAAACATAATTGACAGGGTCATTCGTAACGTTAGACTATGTTGCGAATATTTTACGAAAATCTGCATTTCTAGGAATTTCTAATGAAGTAAAATCAAGACCACGCGAATCATTCTTTTAATAGAGAATTTGATGACGTGACTAAACGCGTAGCAGACAGCACATTAGTTTATTCGTTCGTTATGTACAATAGCTTAGGGAAGCGACCACCACAGAATGAAAAATATCTCTCTTGGGGGAGATTGACCCTACAATTTAGAATTTGGCTAAAGCTGGAAACGTGTAATAAACCCCCAGCCGCCTTCTGCTCAACAGTCGACAAAACAGAAATATATATCACCCGAAAAGCTTAAGTTAAAGATAAGAGATATTTTCTACATTCTCAGAACGGAAATGGAAACGAGTCAGTGAAACCTAAAGCCTGTCTTGAAAAATTGACAGGATTTTTGTAATTCTCCTGCCTGTTGTATTCTGATGCTGTTTTATATTTTTAGTTGTTAATTTAAGTGGAGCAGTTTAATAATATGCTTGTGGGAAATAGCCAGTTTATAGCGTTCATGTATACTATAACTAACTCGCAAACAAATTAAAATACTACACAAATTGTCTTTCACTTCTTTAGCTTTTTAATTCACTAAATGGATCTATTTTAGGCTCTGTAGTTGCTTTATCAGCGAAATCAGGTTCTCTCTACAAAGCAACTTATTTCAATTATTAATTAGTTAGAACGTAATTAGCACCCTTCATTGCCGCTAGACCTGAAACGATAGCACCATGTTGTAACCGTTGTGACCGTGAAAATTAATTAAATCCCATACAATAATGGAATCGTCGGCCAGGTTTCATAAATTAAATTTTAATTTGTTTAGAAATAAATAGCAAATCTGCACTCAGTACCTGACTGATAATTTATTAGTTGCCCTAATTAGTTCACGTTTGCAATCCCTTTAGCAATTTATGACCCAATGGATACGGACCGGTTAGTACTTAAGGAACAACTAGGGAGAAATCTTTTTCCGTCTTTAGTTTCACGTAATACCCTTGCGAATAAATGCTTTTCCTAAATGAAATTGGCAAGGCTATTGATGCGTTTCCGGGATTTAGATTTTGCGTCAAAAATAGATATACCTTTTCGAAAGCTTTGATGCAGAACTTTGATGTAATGATGGCAACGTTGAATAATAATTTCAAACAAACCAGGGAAATCAACACTAAACAAGCATTCTGAGCCACAATAAATCAAAACAATTTTGTTTACATTATGGTAATAAAATGTAACGTTATAAGCAAGGAAAAGTTCGACACCTTAAACGTTATTAAGATGGTTTGTAAGTCATCTTATAAATATTCTGAAAGGATTTGGAATTTCGCCCTATTTTGTAACTGAGACTGAATAGAAAATCACATCCTTGTTCCGTAATTACAAAAATTCGGTTTCATTACTTTTTAAAATTGATAAGCGAGGTAGACAGTTATCAAAAAAACAGCTAAATCTTTTTAAGATTTTAATTACTCTTCGCCTACACAGAATTATTTCCTGTTCATTTGTATACTGAATCATTATATTACCTATTTCGATTTGTTAAGGATAGTCACTTAAATAATCCAGAAAGATAACCCCATTGAGAGGGTTTTGCAAGTCGAAAAGTTGTAACGTTTCTTACGCCTGATTTTTAGACAACTCATTTTGCGTATGGTGTTATTCCCCAATTGTAGTAAAATATATATTTCGAAGCTGGTAGACCTGTTGAATTTTGGGCGAGTCCAAGTTTCAAATTTTGAGGGGAGAATTTTTGGGATACGACAGTTGTACGTAGTTCGTTGTCGAAGATACTACGATTCTTTTCTCTGGAGGTATTTTGTGTCGTAGATTCAAATTAGTCATTACTGACAGGAAAGTTTATTCCATTCTAAAAGCCTACGCCACTTTAGAGTTTTGTTTCTTCGTTTGGAAGTAATCAACTCAGGAAGTTTTCCGATATTATTTACCACAGTGAGGAAGCTAGTATTCATGCCAGAATAAAGCAATCTGGTGAGTTTTTATTTCACGAACTTTTGTCTTGTTCCGTTCTCTCGGATTTCTTTGCTAATTTTTGGTATTTTAAATAAATTTAGGCACGAAGTGTGGGGTAATTAATCCGCCCATACAAGAATTGAGAGTGATAACGATCTGGAAATTTACATTTCACGGAAATTCCGAGCTATTTCGTAGTGTACATCTGGATTTCTTCAACACCTGTATGGAGGTCGCATTCCATAGATAAGAAACCATCGTTGAAAAAGGGAAGTGCAAATTTTGATTTCGCATTATAAATTGATTTACTTATAGCGTGTTTCAATGTCGTAGAAATAATTAATTGTGTATTATTATTACTCGTCATAGATTTTATAACGTTATGATATTGGGGGAATTAATATTTTTATAATGATTTTGTAATAGGACGGCAATTTTACGTGGTTTTGATATACAGGGTACTCCAACCGTCGTGTATTATTGCGTCTTGTTGTTCACTTGGGTTTTATTAATTTTATTGTTTAATTTATCGCCATACAAACCGTAGAGATCTCTCCGTAGGTATGCGTTCTGCTTATTAAGTTTATCAATGTATATATATGGTTCTAGACACGCAATAATTATCTAGGGTTTGTGTGAGTCTTACGTTCAGCAGAGTAATTGTGTACTGTACGTAAAATTGGCTTCTCTAAACGTTGTTATGTTTTAAACCGATACATGGGGGATTATTTGCTGAACATTAAATTTAATTTATTTGCAATTTGTCTTTTCATTTACGCCGGTAATTTTGAAATTGAGATCAAAGAGAGAACTACTACAAAAGGAAAGGTAGGTGAATGCTGGACCAGAGAATCCGACTTTTCTAATTTGTTAAATCTAGGATTGTGTTAGTAATTTTGAAGTCGGTGGCGCCTAGTATTTTTTTATTTTATTGGAACTCAGCCCATCTTCGATTGAGTTCACCGGGATACTAACATAATCAAATTTGGTAATTCATCTACAAAGCAGTGGTGTAGTAAGAAGAGGAGTTTGGACTTTTTCGCTAATATTTTTGGTATCATTTTAGTGTGAAATTAAATAGGCGTCACAATGTATGTTATTTTTGTAGTAATATCTCCCTAAAGATGTGTAAAATGTGGTATAATTTTTTTTATATTATTTTATAATAAATACTAATTAAAATAAACAGTTTTATTTAGAACTCCGCCTGCGGTATTTGAAGGGTGGATTGAGTAGCCTATCAGTGCCGTTGCCGGTCCCAAGCTCGGATAAAGGAGGACGATTGGAGGAACGGGCCAGCAACCTACCCTTCATAAAAACAATTAACATAGAACCAGAAATTTGCTTCGGAATGAGACGGATAACATGTTGACGAACACGGCGAGAAAAAGGAAATTGAGAAAATGAAAAAAGAACATACTAAGAATTGCAACATGGAATATACAATCTTGTAATGGCAGAGATCATCATGGAGTTGCAGAAAAGTAAAATAGCACTACTGCGGACGCTATAAGAAAGTGACTGCTTCCAGATCATATCCAAATTGTAGCTGGAACTTTTGTCTACAAATAGCTAAAACGGCATCCTGTCAGAACTTGCGTGGTAGGCTGTGCATGCGAATGAACAAGTTAGTGCAGCTGTCACATGTGACACAAGTCAAACATGGAGCAGAGAACCAACATTAAGTTTTGTTTCAAATTGGGGAAAACGGTCACGGAGACATTCGAGATGTTGAAAACTGTGTACGCCGATGAAGCCATGTCCCATACTCGCGTTTTCGAGTGGTTTGCCAGATTTCGTGAAGGTCGGCAGGACCTTTACGATGATCAGAAGGTGGTTCGTCCAATCACAAGGAGAAACCCGTAACCATCGAAAAAGTCCGACAACTTGTGGCCGCTGATCGACGACTGACACTGTGAATGATGAAGCAGGAGCTGAGTATTAGCCGTGAAACCATTAGAACCATTTTGGAGAAGGATTTGAAGAAAAGGAAGGTCTGTGCCAAATTTGTCCCACACAATTTGCCCGCTGAGCAAAAAACGCATCGAGTGGACACCTCCCGCGACTTCACTGCAACAGTCAACAGTGACCCAAATTTTCTGGATTCAATTGTTACTGTTACATTCACAAAGAATTTATGCCACCGGGTGTCACCGTCACTAGCCTGTACTACAAGGGTGCCATGACGCGTTTACTAAAACGCATTCGACGTGTGCGACCGCATTTGGCAGCCTCCGGCAAGTGGCACCTTTTACACGACAATGCCCCTGTGCATTCTGCCTTGATTGTGAAGACGATTTTGGCGGCAAGAAATGTCCCAGTCTTAGAACATCCTCCCTATTCGCACGATCTGTCTCCAGCGGACTTCATGCTGTTTCCTCAGCTGAAATTGACCCTCAAGGGAAGGCGCTTTGACGACGGAATGTTACCGCCGAACTAAACGCACTTCTTGCGACAAGTTTAAGCAGGCTTTCCGTCGATGTCAACGGTGCGTAGAAGTCGACGGAGATTACTTCGAAGGACGCTAGAGGTATTTTCACCTATGGCTACCTCACATGTTTGTATTTGATCAATCCCGTTATATATTTGTCCGACCTCGTATATCGGAGGGAATATTATCCATCAAGTTAGAAGCCACAAAAAATACAGGTAATATCATATCAGCATATGCCCCAGATGATAGTAAGCCACTACACGAAAAAGAGACGTTTTATGACGAACGCCAGCAAGCTTTGGAATCAATAAATGCAAAGGAATCAATCATAATAATGAGAGATTTTAATGCAAGAATTGGGAACAATGTAACACCAGGCATCAAACAACGCTTTAATGAATATATAGTAAACGAAAACGAGAGAATGATAAGCTTTTGCCCAGACAATGAAATACGCATCAACAATACCTCTTTCGATCACAAACCGCAATACAAATATGCTTGGCAAGACACGAGGGGAAGACAATCCATGACTGATTACATAATCACTAATCGAAAGATTCATCCAACACAAATATTAGACATAAGGAGTTTATCCGCGGCAGATATAGAAAGCGATCACAGCCTAGTGCTGGGTAAATTAAGACTGAGTGTAAAGAAGTCAAAGAAAGCGATCCCAAAATATGAGTCCAAGATAAACATTGAATGGATAAACTATGAAACAACGAAAGCGCTGTACAAAAACCGGCTAGAGGCACATATTAATCAAAATAAAATTATAAATGAAGATACAGTGAATGAAAGCTGGCAGAAGGTAAAAAACAATATGACAAACGCCGCAAATGAAGCCCTAGGAAGAAGACACATAAATACTAACACAGATATGGCCTACCGAAAAACACCATGGTTTTGTGAAGAGGTAAAAACACTAGCGCAACAAAAAATAATAGCATATCTAACATACAAACAAGTGAAAACTATACCAGAATATGAAAGGTACAAACAGCTAAGAAACCAAGTCAACTCAAGAATAAGAGAAATAAATCGGAACTATTGGGAGAAGTTCTCGAAACAAATGGAACATGATTTCTATGAAACACAGAAACAAATTTGGCGTGTTATTCGAATGCAAAAGACCGAAACAAAAAAGATAGGAGAAGTGAATAACGAGAATGTCGAAATAACAAAAGAAGAAGTGCAAGATACTGTAGCAAAATTGAGGAACAGAAAATCACCGGGAGAAGAAGGAATACCCAATTAATTACTAAAATACGGAGGAAAAAATTAGTAGCAGAAGTCATGATTCCTATTTTGAAAAAAAGATGACAAAAAATCCCCAGAAAATTACAGAGGAATAAACCTTCTGAGTACAACACTGAAACTCACAAAAAGAATCATTAACAACAGACTGAACAAAAAACTAAAACTGGGGGACGAACAACAGGGATTCCGATGTGGAAGGTCTTGCACAGACGCAATCTTTATAATACAACAGTTAATGGAAAAATCGCTAGAATACAATAAACCAGCCTACTTATGCTTTATAGACTTGTCAAAAGCATTTGACCGAATACAATTACACGATGTGCTAACATTAGTTATTCAAAGAAAAGTACCTGTTCAAATAATTAGAACCATAGAAGATATCTATACAGACGGTCAAGGGAAAATAAAATGCCCAGAGGGGCTCTCTGCATCAATAGCAGCAGAAAAAGGTATAAGACAAGGGGATTCTTTGAACCCGACATTGTTTAAATTGATAATGGACGAAATCCTGAAATCCGTAAGGAATATGAAGGGATATAAAATGGAGAGAAACAAAATAAACGCTGTAAGTTATGCAGATGACGTGATATTGGTTGCGGAAAACGAAAACAGTATACAAATAAGGCTATTCGAATTTAACTCAGTTTGTTAGAAGTTTAACATGGAAATATCAACCGAGGAAACGAAGGCCATGACAATAGCCAAAGAACCATTAAGATGTAAACTAGTCAATAACAACAAGTCAGTTGAACAAGTAATGAAATTCAGATATTTAGGAGTGAAGCTATTTAGTTATGGCGATCTAAATAAAGAAATGGATGAACAAATAAGTAAAGCGGAAAGAATAGGGGGATGTCTGAACTAAACTATATGGAGGAATAAATACCTAAGAAAAGACACCAAGGCAAGGATTTATAAAGGTGTCATAAGACCCATAATGACATATGCTACAGAGACGGCAGCAGAAACAACAAAAATGATACAAAAGATACAAGTGGCCGAAATGACAGTACTGAGAAAATAACTAGCAATACCAGGATGGAAAGGATAAGAAACACAATAACATCCGCGAATCATGTCAAGTACCACATATAACAGAGTGGATAAATGGAAGAAAAGGGAATGGAATGAGCACATATCCAGGATGGACGAAACAGGATTAGTTAGAATTGTAAGAGACCACAGACCACAAGGAAGAAGGAGCATGGGACGTCCCGACAAGAGATGGAGGGAGGGAATAACATGAATCAAACAAAGACACTATATAATCTGGATGTAACAAGCCAATAGCTTAACAGAAAGAAGAAGAAGAAGATTTATTAAGTAGTAAACTATACGATAGTCCAGCATTTATGTCTCTTTATACAGTGTCTCACAGTGAGAATACAGTACAGGCTCTTATGGACTATGCAAACCTTATGAGGTTTGATCGTAAAACGTTGCCAAATGTAAGCGCCTAAACGATTGTGTAAGTTTGTTTAAACATTTTCAGTATTAATCGGTTCTTACTTAAAAGCTAAATTAGTAGCAATTTGTTGTTTGCTAGCAAAGATTTCAACCGTTGAGTAAAGATATGAACCGGCATACATGTTCTTACATCTCACAGATTGCGCCACCGCCTGTGTAACGAGTTGATAACATTGGCGTTTTTCCATCTGTAGAACGTCTATGATCTGTGAGTTGGGTATGGGGTTTCCTAGAGTAGGGCATGTTAGACAGGCTGTATAGCACGAAATGTGCAGAACCAAGATAAGATAAGGGGAGACGGGAATCTTGGAGCCGCCTTTGGCAAACCCACGATTCTTAAAAAAAATTCTTTCTTTCGTTGATGAGACTTCTATGGTTCTACTTCTTATACTTAATTTCCGTTCGATTACCTGTAATTAATAATTGTAATCATTTACTCGTTTGTTTATTGCGATTGTTGGTATACTTCAGTATTTAATAATTGTAATTGCCATTATTAGCAGGTTGGTTACGAGTACTTGTAATTGTATTTAACTATTCTCTCAACTGAATTTATACAGCATTGCTAACCGACGCGTACATTTAATTTGGGATGACATGCACCACGTACATATTTGACAATAGCATAGAATTAATTAATTTCCATTTCTTCTACAAATCAAGTGCGTGTGTTGAGACTAATAGCAGGAATTTGCCGCTTCATTCTTATGCAACGCATTAACTGATTTAGATGTGTGGTTCATACAACTATCCTTAATAAAGTAATTAAAAATATCTTGCAATGAATTCTTTATTTTATAACTGTATTAAATGCAAGTTAATTAATTATGTAACACTACAATATTAAGAAGTTTAAGTAAGCACTAATCATATTTGGAGAAAACTGTAAACGCAGAAGAAAAGAAAATTTATGCCACAGTAAAGTATTTCCAAAACAACCCGTCCTTTGGACTTTGAGAAATGTATATAGGGTGTTTAAGAGATTGCGTCCTGCATTAAACCAATCCCAGTAAACAAACGCGAGAACCTCACTCGCGCTGCTATCCCATTGCCTAATTAACAAAAAGAAATTCAAATTTGTTTCTACATTGATTTTAGCTTCTTAGCATTAAGCCAAATGGTATTTTTAGTTGTAAGGAAAAAATTCCTATGAGGGTCAATTATCAGAGGGAGTTGAGTTTTACTGTTCAAAGTAAATTCGTAATCTCTCAGCAGAGCTACTATGCCAAGTTTGACATGCACCAATCCAAAACGGTAACCTGCGAAAGATGATATGAATGACTTTTCAAGTATTAAATAACACCAACTCGAATATATTTTAAACATATCAAACCTATGCATGTTCGTGGACCGCCTCCGTATGCTAGAAAAGTAAACGGATTTCTCCGTTCCCGTTCTTCCTTGGAAAATCGTTCAGGGTTGAATTTCTGTGGGTCGGGATAGTATTCAGGGTCATGGTGGATACCCAGCACAGGAATAAACACCTGGGTGTTTTTTTCTATCAGTAGGTTTGTGTTCGGCATCTTGTAATCTTTTACGCATTTCCTGGTTAAATAGGCTGCTGGAGGATGTTTCCTTAGAGTTTCTGAAAAATAAGTTTTTAATTCAATACAGTAGACGAATTAAAAAGCATACCTTCAATAACTTGACCCAAGTAAGTCATATCTTTTAAGGATTCGAATGTAATTTCACCACCATATTTTTCTGAAACGCGATTAATTTCGTTCCTGACATTCTGTTGAATATCTCGGTTCATGGATAATTCGAAAAGACAGTAAGACATAGTGGACGAAGTTGTTTCGAACCCGGCTACGAGAAATACGAAAACTTGGGCAGCAATTTCTTCGACCGTAATAGATGCAGCCCTCTGTCCGTTAACATCCTTTTCGGAAATTTTATTTTTCAGGTCGATTAAGATCTGCAGCATATCCTTACGCATAACATTGTTGGTTTCTCTGTATTTTATTGTATTCTTAACAACTCCCAGAAAAAATTTGGTTAGATCGGTGGGAAGGAACTTCATCCGCAAGAGTCGTCCAATTTCTGGATTAGATATGAATAGGAACGTACCAGCGATTGACTGGAATTTAGAGCGCTTCCAAATTTGTCTGCCGAATCTTCTAATTTCGCAATCGTTTTTGAAGCTGTTGCTGTCGATGCCACAGACACAAGAACTGATCACATCCGTGGTGTAACAAGCAGCAATGTCCTTTATATCGATTTCTTGCTTGTTCTTGCACAACTCACCTATGGCACCCTGCATTGGAACGGTACATTGGATCAACGTTTCGAACATCATCTTCATTTTTCCTGAGGCAAAAGTCGGTGAGATTTTGCTACGCAGGTTTTTCCATTTGTCCCCTCCAACCGCGAACAAATGTGCACTTAGAGGATCTTCCTTTTCGTTGTGATAATAGCCACGGTCCACAAAATGATCAAAGTCGCTAAGCATGATATTTTTAATGTATTCAGGGGCGATAGGAAGATACGCGGGTCGTGCAAAATTATAAATCCCCCCGTGCTTGTGCCCTTGCGATTTAAGTTCATTATAATTGTTTTTTAACCAAGTTGCAATAGACATCGTTCTCGTGAGCGGATTCTCAAGAGTTCCAAAAGGAAAACGCGGTTGGAGGTAGGGTATGTTCTTCTTCTTCCAGTATGTATAGCTCCATTTAAAATAAATTAGAACTGTAGCAAGGAGGACTGATAAGACAGTTAAAATGTTCCAAATGTTGAATAGATCCATCTTTCGCTATTGGATGAACTGTAAAAAAGGAAAAATAATATACATTGAAATGGTTTTCCAGAACGGCTGTGCTGGAGAATAGTTACAAAACGTTCGTGCAGGTGGACGTTTCATTAATATATACTTTCTTTAAATTTTTCTTCTTAGATTATGCTAACTGAATGGAATACTATTGAATATGTGAAAGGATCTTACCGTCAAAACATGCGTTCAGGCTCTGTCTAGTTTCAAACAACTATTAGTTATACAGACTTGTAACTGGCGGTTTTATGCACATATTTTTAATTGGTGTTGATATCTCTCCTTTGAGTAAGTGGGTTATTATATTAATTTGGTAAAAAGAAGGTCGCTCTATTCTAATTAGGGGTACCTATATCAATTAAAACTAGTGACCTTGAGGGTTTTCGTTGCCTGTAATAGGTGATACGGTTATCTATTTCATTACACCGCTTATGGTATCGGTCCCATTAGGTTTTTGATCAATTCGTTACATATTCATAATACGATGCACTATAACTCTTCCAGAATTCTTCCACATTAAAATGCAATTGCCTTCTGCAGTTGTTATACGTTCGTAACGTCATACGAAATTATCCGTTACTCTGCTTAAGTGCTTAATATCTAAAATAAGAAATCATTTGAATTTCGTTCTGAATATTAATTCACCAGTCAGTGCGGATTGGTAAAATACGTACCTACCGTAGAATAAAATGAGTTGATAAAAGTTTTGTAGAATTTTCCGATACTGTTCAATTGAAAAATATAATTATTATTTTTATACATTTTGAGCATTTGATACAAATATTAAAGTATAGCCCTAGTGTGTAATTTTTTTCTTAGGTAAAATTTTCATTATTACAACTTTTAGTGCGATGTGATTGCCCCAGTTAAATGCATAGTTGAGACAAATGGCCAAATATAGCCTGAGCGTACCCTTGGTAAACCACAACCCAGATCTCGCCCATTCAAAACCAAATCGTTATATATTTTTCTACATCATCGTGTAGCAATCCATTTCAACAATATGCCAACAATCCTTATTTTTCTTTATGGTCATCTGAGTATGTTTGTTAGTTTTGGCCATGTAGTAGACTAATCCGCGTTAACGAATATGTTACGGTTATTTTGAGTTTAGAAAGGCACATGCGACTTGGTGAGGGATACATTCGATGTTTGAATGTCCAACACCTGCTTTTAAACAATTCCAGTTTTAATTAAGATCATGTTTAACAACCGTTTCTTACAATGTAAAAGCATTTAATGTTTCGTTCCTGGGACTAACAAAGGATAATTTTCAGCTTAACCATCATATAGTCACGTTTCTCAAAGTTTTCTGGTTCCATTTTGTTTTCAATTTTATTTTTCAGAAAGTTAGTAGAAATATATATTATTGTTATACGGTTTTAGATTCAAATGCATCAAATTTATAATCTTCTATGTTTATTTTGGTGTTTTGGGTAATTTTTTTTTTGTTCTGGTCTAATTACCGAGTATTTATTTTTTTTCTTTTTTGATTTCTTGTGTTTTTACTCATGGCATTCTTTAATATTTTCGCAGCATCAGCTTTCTGTAGCGTTCGTTTTTCCAGATGGAGATTGTTCTCTCGATTTTCTTAAGTAATCTTCCAAAGATTCCACGGTAACTTTCTGTATTTGGTATCTTATCGTACTCCTGAGGTAGTTTATTTAAAATATTTGACTTGTTTAATGGTGCTAAACTTGTAACTATATTGAATTATTTCTGAATTCATTTCCTTAGTTAGGACTGAATATTGTAGTGTAGCACTGGTAATTGATTATGTTTCACAGACAGTTGAATGCTTGGAGAACATGCTCCTAATTTAAATTTTTAAAGTATGCTTGCATGCTTACTTTATTTTTAACTGTAACTGTTAATGACTTTCAGTAAGGCATTTGGAAGGACCGCTCCATTGAATATGTATATGTCGAATCCAGAAGATGTAATTGTACATCATCATAGTACCAAATTCTTTGCTTGAGGCCTTTGGAGACGAAAAGAGCTGCGGAGGTGGCTTCTCAACTGCTGAAAATCGTTCTAACTTTTGGGCCATCCCGCATCTTACAAAACGATAACGATCGTGAATTTGTGAACTGGGTGATCAAGGAATTGAAAGAATGGTGGACTGATGTGTTATCGTAAATGGGCGTCCCCGTCATCCACAAAGTTAGGGCAGCATCGAGCGCAGTAATCAGGACATCGAGAACATGATCAGATCTTGGATGTCCGATAATGATTCAACATACTGGGCAATCGGGCTTCATTTCGTGCAATGGCAAAAAATATTTCCCATCATCGAATTATCGGGCGTTCTCCATATAAAGCACATTTTGGCCGTAACCCGCGTATGGGTTTTACTACGTCCAACCTGCCAAAAGAAGTCCTAGAACGCTTAGTGAATGAAGAAGACCTGGATACTCTTGCTGATGAAGGATTACCACATGGGAATAAAACAACTGACAGCGGAACTGATCACAGTGGATATCAGCAAATCAAGCGCGAAATGGAGAAGATGAAGGGATACTTGACTCTGTTACAGTCGAAACAAATAATAAATTTGACAGTGATGTGATGGATAGTGAGCTGAAAGATCGAGCAAAACGATTCGAAATGAGAGAGAAGCAGCCTGCGAACGTCAAAAACGTTCGGCAGAGAAAATACGGCGTTTAATGTAAATGATTGTGTTTCTTGTTTTTCATTACAACATACAGTGTTGTAGTATTCCTCAAATATTTGTGTTTGTTCATTGTTTGAATGTTTAATGTGTATTTTTTTGACATATATTATATTAATAAAGTTTTTTTTTATTTTTTAGTATAATAAAGAAAAAACAAAAACTCCTTTTTCCTTACCACTTCACTACATAGCTATAGGTACGAAAACAGGAATCACGAAATGGACATCCACTTGCGACGACCCAACAATATTACACCAAATATTGTTTTCTATCCCACCTTTTCATGAAATAACAATTTGCTTATTCAAATGCTGTAGTCTCGTATAATTTCAACATCTGGAAGAGGATGGGTTCCATTTTATGAAATGGATGGGATTTTTGTCCAGTGGCGGAAAACTTTGGAATTACAGTATGTATGAGGAGCCGCTTCATGAAGTGGATGTCCTCTTCATGAAATGTACAGTTACATCTTCTGGATTCGACATATATATTACTGTAAAGGGTCTGACTATTGGGACTAGGCCTAGCTTATAAGGGCTTTCTTTCTTTAGTAGCCTGCAATATTCCATTCTTGGGCAAGGGCCTCCACCATAAAGGGTGTTGTTGATCTTATAAAGGCAACTCACAAAAATTAAGAATCAGCTTTAATTTACAATAAATGGAATTATAATTGTAGTTTATATTTCCATTTTTAAAACATTCCTTTTCAGCGCTTGTCTTTCAGGTATTTATTTCAGGTACACAGGTTAACGACATAATTTGAATTAACTTGATTTTAAGTACTTAAACATATGGACAGCCGTCAAGAACGGTCTGTGCCTATGATAAATGATTGGTTTAGTTCAGTCCATAACCTTTCTAAATTATTACTTGTTTTGGTTGTGTGATATTTTACATACTCATGTTTATATTAAATTAAAGAACTTATTTATATAGTCTGATTTTTAACAATCTGTAAAACTTAATTATTTTATACCAAGAATTATTATTTTTAGAATTAATGTGACCCTAAAGTTGTTTCGTTTCTAAAACTGGGATAAACGTGCAGCATGTTTACGCCCTCAAACTTCTACTTTTGGACTATAAAATCAGAAATAAGTTGTTATGAAATTATTCTTGGGCTAACCGTCCATTTACAGATTCCTAATCTTTTACCTTGCCCGGCGCTGTGAGGTATCTGTGCTACTTATGGGTTCTCACTTGCTGAGTGCGCCTTGAGGTATCTCGGCTGAAGCAGTAAGTCTCCTTAACTTTTTAGCTTGTCTAGTGTTTTGAGGTAGCTCAGCTGCTTACAGGTTCTCACCTACTGATTGCGAATGAGCTATCCCGGCTACAATAGCAGGTCTCCTTAACTCTGTATCTTTCCCAGTGCTTTGAGGCAGCTACTAACGGGATCTCACCTGCTGATTGCGTTTTGAGGTGTCTCAGCTACAGCAGCAAGTCCCCTTAACACTTTACCTTGTCTAGCGCTTTGAGGTAGCTCAGCTACTTACGTGTACTCACCTGCTGATTGCGTTTTGATGTATTTCGGCTACAGCAGCAGGTCTTCTCAACGCGTTCCCTTGTCTAACGTTTTGAGGCAGCTCGGATGCTTACGGGTTCTCACCTGTTGATTGCGCTTCTACAATAGCAGGTCGCCTTAACTCCGTATCTTGCCTAGAGCTTTGAGGTAGCTCGGTTGCTTACGGTTCTCAGCTGCTGATTGCGTTTTGAAGTATTCTGGCTACAGCAGCAGGTTTCCTCAACGCTTTATCTTGTCTAACGCTTTGATGTAGCTCGGATGCTTATACGTCCGCACCTGCTGATTGTGCTTTGATGTATCCCGGCTACAATAGCAGGTCTCCTTAACTTCGTGTCGTATCAGCATTTTGAGGTAGCTCGGCAACAGCAGCAGGTCTCCCCAACATTTTACCTTCTCTATTGCTTTGAGGTGGCTCGGCTGCTTACTGGTTCTCACCTGATGATTGCGTTTTGAGATTCTCTAGTGCTTTGAGGTAGCTTGGCGGCTTAGTGGTTCTCACCTGCTGATTGCGTTTTGAGGTATCCTGGCTACAGCAGCAGATTGCCTCAACGCTTTACCTTGTATAACGCTTTAAGGTAGCTCGGATGCTTACGGATCCTCACCTGCTGATTGCGTTTTGAGGTATCTCGGCTATAATAGCAGGTTTCCTTAACTTCGTATCTTGCCCAGCATTTTGAGGTAGCTCGGCAACAGCAGCAGGTCTCCCCAACATTTTATCTTCTCTAGTGCTTTGAGGTAGCTTGGCTGCTTAGTGGTTCTCACCTGCTGATTGCGTTTTGAGTATCCTGGCTACAGCAGCAGATTGCCTCAACGCTTTACCTTGTCTAACGCTTTAAGGTAGCTCGGATGCTTACGGATCCTCACTTGCTGATTGCCTTTTGAGGTATCTCGGCTACAATAGTAGGTTTCCTTAACTTCGTATCTTGCACAGCGTTTTGAGGGATCTCGGCAACAGCAGCAGGTCTCCTCAACATTTTACCTTCTCTAGCACTTTGGGGTATCTCGGCTGCGTACGGACTCTTACCCGTTGATTGCGCTTTGCGATATTTCAGCTGCGGTAGTAGGTCTCCTTAACGAGCTACTCTGCCCAGCGCTTTGAGGTATCTCTGCTGCTGTACCGGTTCCTCTTTTTTGGTTGGGTTTAATTGTGTAATAAAGTAAAAATTTAAATTTTGCCCTTACTTGAGATCAATGTACTACCTCATATAGGTTTCCTGCAGTTTCTAATGTGAACGGTGAATTACCAGAGATAGATTATTTGCATTGTCTGTAGTTGATATTTACATTAATAAATGTATCAAACTTTTGTGGTGTTTTATTTTACATATTTAGCTCAACTACTCTAGATTCGAACCTATGACGATTACGACGAGTCACGACGAACAAAAAATAAACACAACATAAGGGTCCATAACGGTACAGTCGAATCCCGCTGTTTTTCTACCAAACTTCAAAAATCAACACTTTTATCTCAGTGTGGCAATATCGAAACAGTTGCTGGATGAACTAAAGACATTAATTTATATACGGCAGGTGTGCCTCATAATTTGGCGTATATATTCTTTGGCCTGAATTGTATGTTTTCGTTGGTACAGTTTCTCACTCCGGTGTTAGAAAACTAGCTTGTAAATAATTTGTGCTGAAGTTTAGAAGCTGGAGGATACAATATCCATTAGATCTATTGTCAGCCATAACCTAATGGCATGGCCGAGTGTTTCCACTGCCAATTAAAAGCGTACTTCTTGAAGTATGGTTTAATGGTAAATCCAATTAATTTATGACTATTTGTTGACATTCATCTTCGTCGTCGCTGAATAATAGCTATCTAAATCGTGGAAATATTGTCAAAATATAATTTTACCTACTGCAAAAGTAACATTTCTTTATTTTTAGAAATGGCTTGCAAAACTTAGTAAGAGATGTGATAAATATGCGTAAACCAAAACATTCAAGAGTTTGTTAAGGTGTGCAGATTGTGGAAAGGATCCCGAACGATATTATTCAGCTTCTACTTACTTCCCTAGCTGTCACCAAAGTAAGATATAAGATTATTGTGTATTACAGGTTATCATACTGAATGCTATGACTCCTTAGACCTTGATTATTAATCTGTATAACATCCTCTACAACTTGCAACTAGATGTAACATTATATTGCATCCAAAAATTCAAACTCCCCAGTTAATTGTGTGTTTGTAATGGACTTCAGCATCCGGCACGTATGGAAGAATCTCCAGCTAGCGTGAGTATAATAAGATAATAAAACTTAATGAATACCTTGCCCTTCATTGTAAAAATGACTGACATGTTTTCACATAGTTTATAATATCATTGCAAGCGTTTTGTCTACTGCGTAAAATGAACAAATTGTTTAGTCATTAACAAGTTTGGTATTAATGTGGAAATTATATTTGTATGAACAAACAAACAATGACATAGGGTTTACTTCACGACTAGTTAAACAAGCAAATTGGAGCAGGCCAAGATCCAATGACTATTAGGTTTACTGTTTCTTATCGAACGATATTTACCAAATACCTTTTCAAACATTTAAGCCCATTTGCATGTTCTGTTCCTATTGCAATTAATTAAATATTGTTCCTAGAACATGCAAAAGCCTTGTTAAAGGCAGCAATCAACTCTTATAATAAGCTACAATTAAACCGACAAATACTAATTTGACTGCTGAAACAAAAAAATAACTTGGCCGGGACAATAAAATTGAACACTAATAGTTACTCTCATGGAAAACACCGAAAAAATGACTCTTATTATTTTTAAATATATACCGCAACATGTAATTTGTTTTAATCTGTTTCAAATAAAGCTTTAAATAAAACATCCGGATACGATTTTGCTTCAGTTTCGCTTGCTAGAACCTAAAAATTGGCGGACAAGTTACTTTCCCGTTGTAAATGTACGCAAAGTAAATTCCCTAAACAAACGTCGTTTTGGTTTTCTGTGTGTAAAAATGGCAATCCTTACGGGAAACCTGTCTTTGGATTTTTTAGCCATATTTCTATCCCTCGTAGCGGTCTTCGTGGTGTTTTTCAAGAGATGCTTCGGCCACTGGGAGAGAAAGGGGGTTTTCGCACTTCCGCCTACAATACCTTTCGGAAACGCGAAAGATCTCGTTATGCAGAAAATAACGTTGGGCTTGGAAATGAAACGAATATACGATGAAATCAAGAAGAATGGGAAGCAATTCGGTGGGTATTATTTCTTCATGAGGCCGATATTCATCCCAGCTGACTTAGATCTGGTCAAACAGATCATGACTAAGGATTTCGCTCATTTCACTGATCATATTATTCACATGAATGAGGAGTCCGATCCACTAAGCGTTCACTTGTTCTCTTTGAAGGGAGCAAAGTGGAGGAATATGAGGGCCAAACTTACTCCTACCTTCACGTCGGGGAAGATGAAGATGATGCTACAAACGTTAGTGGATTGCTCGAGCGAGCTAGTGGACGTGATGGACGATCTTGTAAACCATAAATTAGCCATCGATATTAAAGAAATAGTTGGGAGGTTTACGACGGACATTATTGGGTCTTGTGCTTTTGGGCTAGAATGCAATAGTTTGAAAAATCCCAACTCGGAATTTCGGGAATATGGAAAAAGGTTCTTCGATACATCCATCAAGGACTCGATTGTGCGCCTGTTGACCTTAACAGCTCCCGAAATGTTAAGCTATTTTAGAATTAGCTCTCACAGGAAAGACGTGACAAATTTCTTCATGAACGCCGTGACACAAACTGTAAATTATCGGGAGCAAAACAAAGTTATTCGGAAAGATTTCATGCATCTGCTTCTTCAGCTAAAGAATAATATTAAGATAACAGAGAATGACTTGGGAGATTTACAGTCCAATGGAAACAAAGGCGAGACAGAGCCTGGGTTAACCATTAACGAGTTGGCAGCACAGTGCTTCGTTTTCTTTTTGGCTGGCTTTGAAACATCTTCCACCACCTCCACGTTTTGTCTATATGAACTAGCAAGAAACATTTCACTACAAGACAAGCTTCGTGACGAAATCAATACGGTATTGGAAAAATACCACGGAAATTTGACTTACGATGCTCTGATGGAAATGACTTATATGGATAAATGCATTAATGGTGAGGAGCTAAGACAGTGATGGGTTAACATTAGTAACAATTTCTTTTTCAGAAACCCTTCGACGGTACCCACCAGTACCGGTTCACACAAGGGAATGTACCAAAACTTACAACGTACCGAATTCAAACGTTGTTTTGGAAAAGGGGTCGTTTATCTTCATTCCAGTGCTTGGAATTCAGTTAGATTCTGAATACTATCCCGATCCTGAAAAATTCGACCCTGAAAGGTTTTCGGAAGAAAATAAGGCATCTCGACATTCAGCTGCTTGGACACCATTTGGGGATGGACCTCGCGCTTGCATTGGTAATTTTCTGCGTTTGTATTCACACCTCGTGCAATTTTTGAAGTTAATTTAGATATTTTTAAGTAGAATGTTTAGAAAGTTGATAAATGATTGCTGAATCCGGAAGGTTCAGCAGGAACGATTACTTTATTTTAAAGTATTTAAAATACCTTTAACGAAAGCCTGCAAGTTTGTTAAAAAGCTGTTAAACTTTTACACCAAATTAAACCTTGAACTTTCAGTTTTAATTTAAATTTTAGAATTTTCAGTTTAAAATAGAAATTTTGAATTTAGCCTCAAAATGTCCAATTTGCAGTGGATATATTATTTTCTTCTATGTTAAAATACTGAAGCCCCAAGACATTAAAGTCGAAATTCTGACTAGTAGTAAATTTTCAACTTTAAACTCCCAATTTTGACTTTCATTTCAAACAGTTAACTTTAAACTTGAAATGTTCGTCTAACCTCTAAATGATTTTGGATTTTGTATCAGAAATTTCAACACATCAATCTTAAAAATAATTTAAGATTTAAGCCTATCCCAAGCCATAATCTGGACTTTAACGTCAAACTTTCTACTCTTACCTTGAAAAGACCATTTTTGTCATGAAATTTCGGGCGAGTTTGATCCTGAAAAATAAAATTTTGCCGTTTAAGGACAAAATATGAGAAAATAAAATTTTTAGATGTCAGTTTGAAGTTTAATTTCGAAATTTCTATGTCATACTTGAATAATCATCTTAGAAATCAAGATATAAAATGAAATCATTTTCTTCGATGCCATATTCTTAACTTTAAGTTTTATTTAGAAATTTTGACTTGAATATCACAAATCATCATATTAAAATTGAGAAAATTAACGAATTTGTTCATAGGTTTCAAATTCATTACTATTAAATCTAAGTTTAATCCACGGAAAGTAAAATACACTTAAGTCTTCCGATAGGAGACCCCTTTAAAGCTTTCTTACCGTTCAAGTAATTTAGGAAATGAAACTCAGTGTCCTGAACTTTTCCATTTTGTAGGTTTAAGGTTTGGCGTCATGCAAACCAAAGTTGGATTGGCGGTGCTTTTGAAAAACTACAAATTCACGTTAAATCCCAAAACGGAAACGCCTCTTGTGATGGACCCTGGAAGCTTCGTTCTTGCTGCCAGCACAGGAGTTTGGTTAGATGCCAAAAAGATTACAAGCAAATAGTTCTAAGTTTGTAAAACGTAAATGAATTAACAATGTACTGAGAAATAAATTCCTTCTTGCATGCATTCAATGACTTGCTTGCACTAAACCAGCGGTGAATGTAATAGTTCCTTGTTTTTAGGAAATTTAAGAGTTAACTCTTTTTACACGCACGGTATGTACAGCTAAATTAAGAGATGATACACTTATAGACAAATTACAATTTATTTCTTAAATAAACAGTAGCCTACAGGTAGGCTAAATTTGAATTTTCTTTCTATTTATTCTGAATAAAGCATTTGACAGTTATTAATCTCCCCTAATTATAATTGCCCAACAATGGGATGCTGCTAATAAAAAACATTATAAATTATGGTTACGTAACATGTGTTAAAAGTAATGTCAGTTAGAATTATTGGATTTATTTTATTCGAACGACGAAGCATAAATGATCTTTCTAGTTCCTTGTAGGTTCTTCTATTTGGTCTTGCTTTTCGAATCTCAACGGTGAATCCACGTTTCATCAGCGGTTACAAAACACGATAGAAAAATCTCTGTATTTCTGTTTAGTAGCGAAAAGTTTCCATTCAACAGGAGACTGTTATGAGCCAAATGTGCTTTTTCGTCGGACCGCAGCAAGAAAGATGGAAGTGCTATCGGCTTAACTCAGAGGAGTAGCGGTGGTTCACGAGAAATGCTTAAGGGAAGGAAATTGAACGTAGTTGTGTACAGGGCAAGTCAAAATTAGTGGGCGCCACCTTCCAAATCACAGCTGATTGCAGGTTCTCGTGGGTAGGCCGAGCAACCAGCAGCTTACGGGAGATCGAACTCACCCTTATTGTGCCTCCTCCTGTATATAATGCTTACAAAGTTCATGCACCATAAAATACACAGAAATAAAAGATATGATGAATTTTAAAATAAATATAACTCTATTGCTTGAAATTTATAACACACACAGCACAAAAAATAACAAACAAAACGGTAATACCTGTAGTTGAACAAACGGAAAGTTGGGACGTCAAAACCAAAGAGCTCGCCGCCACTGGCTTACCATATTTACTTTACTAAACACACAGACCTACCCCGCCAGCGACGTTCGAGTTTACAAAATTAATTACACTTTACAATTAACAAATAATGGCAACTGGCGACTGAAAGTCGCTTTGCGTTGCATCACGAAAAGAGTTTAGCACTTTAAACTAGTAAAGTGTTCTTGTAGCCAGGAACAAAATATTCGTGGTACGAAATTTTATCGTTGCAACGGTTTAGTGGAGAGAGTCACGGGGTTAATGGCTGTAATCTGACGCAAGTTGAGAGAACAATTTCACTGAATTGTCTTTAATAAAGCGTAACACTCTGCTAATATTTTAATCCGACACAGGTCGAGAAATATTCTGGCCCCAGTCGAGCAAAAAACAGCGATATGGTATCTTAATCTAGTAGAGGCGCTGCCGGCTCAAAACCACGTGCGTCCCCCTTCAGAAGTTTAAGCTGACTTTTGCAGTACTTGTCGTCGGCGCTGAGTTCTTTGCAAGCAACCGGGTGAAGTCTTAAATCGACTCAAAGAAAAAACGCAACGCAACTATCCAGCGGCTAAAGTATTTTACCATATTATAAAATATATTGCAAGAATTCTAGAACAAAATCTTCCACGTGAAACTTCCGGCGAGCGTAGGAATTTCAGGGCCATTCAGCAGACAAAGAATTCTAAGAACTGTTTTCGATCGGCGCTGCATACTAAACATACTTCAGCGTTCCCTTAAGTTCCGAAAAGGTGACCTCCCATACATTACCCTGTGAAAATAATGGAATAGTAATCAACTACGGAGTGGCCAATAAAATAAGACTTTAATCCGTAAGAAGCGGCAAAATCAAACGAACGCAACAAGACTCGTGTTTGCTTGTAGAAGACTCACGGCGGTACCCAGTTTGCTGATATCTCTGACAGATGAAGATAGTCAAAATCCGTTCAATTGTATCAGAAATAAAGATCATTTTAGCAGCTATTTTGAACAACTTAGCTCGACAATTAGTAAAAACAGTAATAGTGTTTTAATCTGTGCTCATGTTGATTTGCCTGACCTAAGGTCACTTTTTGACGCTTTTTCGTAAACAGAAATCTTCACCGGTTGCGTAATAACTGTTCGATTTCGACTATGCCTGAGCACAAACTATTACAGTTGAGAGGAGCTCCATCTTGAATGTTCTCGGATTTTCTCCGCTTCCCAAAATTTTCGGCACATGTCCTTAATTGTACGGTTGCAATTTCGAGGTGTTGGCAGAAATGCGCCATACAATCATAAAAAAATGTAAATTTTTGCGTCGGTGAAAGTTCCATTAACTGTAGAGGGCGGAGGGAAGGTGATTTCGTGTTTTCTGACTAGTATGCTTCGATTTTTCGCAAAGCACTTGCTCTTACAAAACAATTGCGGACACCCTTCTCCCTTCCACCCATTTTGGCCTTCTTCCGCCGCCCTTTTCTCCATCCATTTCCCGTCCCTGTCTCCTCCTTCCTTCCATTCCCCTTCTCGATATTTCTTTCTTCTTTTACATTCTTCGCGTCTCGGTTTTCTCCCTTTACCCTCTTCTTATAATTTTGCTTTTTTCCGCTCCTTATCAACTTTTCGCCAGCTATTCGTCCCGTGTCGCGCAGGCGAATTATGGGAATCTGTAGGAAGGGTTCCCGATTTATCATTTGGTTTCGAGGTTGGCATTCATACAACCGGGATTTATTGAAGCTGATGGATGCCGCTTGAACTTGCATAACGCGTTACACGCTCCCCTCAACTACATTCGCTCGCCATTTTCACTGTTTCTGTTACATGTGTACATGGTGTTGTGTGTGGCTTTGTCACTTCTCCTGGGAAGCCAATGGTAAGGAGAAGCGTTGTTGATTGTAATTCACCGTAGAATTGTTACTGGGCACGATGCCGACTGCCACGATTTTAGGAAAAGTTTTCTATTTATTCCGAAGTTCGAAATGAGAGATTAAAAATGATATCTAAAAGTCTATTTTCATCACATTTAACAATTGTCTACATGCTGATGGTTGAATTAAATTTATTATTTATAGCTGTAATTATAAGTGTGTTTGTTTCTATAACAAATAAGATAACTGAAACTGTTTTTAAAGATGTATAAACTGTTTACTAATATAGGCTGCCCCTAAATTAGGTACCGTAATCTATGCAGTAGATAAACCATGCAAAATTAACACTCTTAACATAACAAAACATAGTCCGCAACCATCTTTCTCACGCTCTCTAGTCTTGTTAAACTACAGCATTTCTACTTCAAAACTCCACTTCAGTCGCGGATATCTTACCTCTGTTCTTCTTGTTGATTATTTATACCTCTGTCCCATACGTCCTGATGTTCTGTATCATTGTATTCTATATCCTAGTCTTCGTGTTCATTGTTACATATGTCTCTATCCCATAAAATTGATATTAGTTCTCTTATACATGTTCTTATCAGTCCCGATCTGATTTTAATTTCTTCCTCGGTAGTCGCCTTTTTTGTCACTGAAAAATCTACAAACTAAACTTTTTCGGTACCTATAATAACTACATTTTTCTGTTTCTAAATTTTTTATGTTATTTTCTACTGTTGTTAAATATTCCATTATCCCAAAGTTAATCTATAATTCAACTACGATCTGCCTCGTCCTGTGCAATTACTACCTGCTCGTCAGCGATGCTTAATGTATAAATGTATTGTTTCCAATTGGCATTCCCATTCCGCCGTGTTTCCTTTCCTAATTCCGTAGCGGATGTTCTAGAAATATTGTAAATAACGTGGGTGATGTTAAACATCCTGTGGTTGTCTCAAAATTATTCTTAAGTTTATTTCGTACTTTCACTGCGGTCTCGTTGTTTTTTAGATACCGCCTGTTTGCGAAGCAGTAAATTTAATTAAAAACATGTTTTGAAGCAATTGCTGCTACATGTAAGCAACAGTGTATATTTTTTATCCTTCGTGTGGTGTAGAGCCTCACCACAACCAATGATTTCGTAGAAGAGAACAATTCTAGTATCTTCTTTCAGAATGTAACCGGAATTCGAAATATCCACTCTCGTGCCGTTAGTCCGTCGAAAACTCAATGTATAAAGAACGTTTTCTGGTTTATGAGTTTTTCATAGTGCTGTTCACACCTTCATTGTATTAGAGATATTTCTTCAGAAGATAGAAGTACATGGAGCTAGTAAATGCTTCTACTACAGTATTTTTGTGCATATTGGTTTTCGATTACTATCCGTGGCTACTTGACTCATGACTATTGTGGATCAGTGTGTTCAGGTCCACCCAATTAAATCAATTCTATTAATTGAGAAAATCATAAGACAAGTCTAAGGTGAACAATTATGATTTCTAAATATAATCAGTCAAATAATTCAAGTTACTATAAGAGTATATTTTCTGCCCATAGGACAAAACCGATATAAAAATGTTCATTAGATTATGCAACATTTTTGAGAATGAAAAACGTCACATCGAATTAGTAATATAATCCTAACGGTTAAATAATGTACAGTTATTGGATAGCTCTACTCTGCTTTACTCTGAAATCATAAATGCAGTAACTATGCCGAAACATTTTGGCATTTAAACATGCTCCTGAGTTAATTATTGCTTTGTATATTTTTTAGAAATTTTAAGCAGTAATGTGTATCGATTTTGAAGCAGAAATATGTCTAAAATAAAAAATTACTAATTTATTCTTTCAACATTTGACCAAATATCTTCAAGTTTATAAACTTTGCCACTCTTCTGGGTATTACTTGCACGCGGAAAAACTTGCTCAAGTTGGCCATGGTAAAAGTAATGGGGTTGCTGGCATCTACCAGCATACTGTACTGATCTTACCCTCGGCATTTCAGGAACTCCTTGGTCTTCCTGGCCTCTCATCTAAACAATTTGTATTCTTCCAAATGTTGTTGTGAACTGATGGAAGCTACGCATATATTTACAAATATTATTTATTGGGCCTGCGTTTAAATATTACTGGTAGTAGGTAAACACCTGTGGGCGATTTTGAATAAGTGGGCACGGGTGCGGAGGCGGTTTAAATATTAAAATTAATCTTTTCTTTCCTGTATTTAAATAATAATTAAAATGAACTAACTCTGCAAAAGTTTGTTTTCAATAGCTAAAGTTTAAATTGTCATACATTCCGCGATTTGCGCCGCAAAGTTCACAGTAGCCTTGTGCGATTAAATTGGTAGGCGTGAAGGTGGCACCTATTCGGCATCCACGATTCTCTGCATTCGGCAAACATCGCCCGACCGTACGTATGTAATGATTATTGATTATAACGTTCATTCAGTCGGTCGAACAGATTTGCTCGCGCTCAAGGTTTTCTATTCCAAAGTGCAGTTTTGTGACTATGAATAGTGGTAATAACCTTTTAAAGATTGACTTTCCAAGACATTCGATTGAAGAAAAACTTTAAATTAAAACATTAGACAGGCCCACGCCGAATTTAAATTTTACACAAAAAATGGAGAGAAAAGCACAGAACAGGTGTTAATACCTATCGTTTTTCTGTAGTAACTTATAAACGTATACTTATATTTTAGACAGAGTAGCGTTATGGTATCTTAATCTAGCACAGGCGCTGCCTGAAGAACTCCGGCTCAAAACCATATGCGTCTCCCTTCAGAAGTTTAAGCTAACTTTTGCAGTACTTATCGTTGGTGCTGAGGTCTTCGCTAGCAACCGGGTCGAAAGGATATCTTAAATCGACGCAACGCAACTATACAGGGGCTGAAAGTATTTCACCATATTACAAAATATGTTACAAGAAATCTAGAACAAAATTTTCCACGTGGAACTTCCGGGGAGCGTAGGAATTTCAGGGCCATTCTGCAGACAGGTTTTCTAAAGGTTTTCTATTTCAAAGTGCAGTTTTGTGACTATGAATAGTGGTAATAACCTTTTAAAGATTGACTTTCCAAGACTTTCGATTGAAGAAAAACTTTAAATTAAAACATTAGGCAGGCCCACCCCGAATTAAAATTTTACACAAAAAATGGAGAGAAAAGTACAGAACAGGTGTTAACACCTATCGTTTTTCAGTAGTAACTTATAAACGTATACTTATATTTTAGACAGAGTAGTTTCTTTTTATCCCATGTCTTTAAGAAGAGGTTAAAAAGCGAGTAAGAAGTTATACAGAGAGATCAAAAAAGAACTTGATTACAGCAAGCCATGATTTTTTTTTGTTTGTATTCATGACAGTTGATAGGATATTTTTGATCTACGACCTACGAAAAAAAAGTCATGGCTTGCTGTAATCAAGTTCTTTTTTGATCTCTCTGTATAATCAATATCCGACTTTAAAGAAATATCTGGTGCTATGAATATTTCAACATTTTTTGAAAACATAATCTTGAAGAAACACTGAGACTTCTAAATATTATTGTAAGAACACCATTGACAATCGCCGAAGCTGAACGTTGCTTTTCCACATTAAAGAGTATTAAATTGCGGACAAAGTTATTTCGATGAAAAATCGATGATCATTAATTTTGAAAATTAAATTTGTTTGGGTGAGTTTTTTGTTTGTTCAGTAATTACTGATTCGATGACTAGCTTATATTATTTTTTGAAAGCAAGTTACAAGAATAGATTTTATAAACTTTTAACGTGTTTTTAAGAACTTCACATTAATTTCAGCTGACTTTTTTCTTATAATAACATATATATTCGCTTTTAAAATTAAAATGTGCGCCTCTTTGTTGAAAGCTTACCGGGCGCCACTGGTAAAAATCATAGCCGCCTAATAGTCTTTGGTAAATACTTACACTGTAGATAAATAGTCACTAAGTATTAACCTAATTTATTAATATATATTTACAGTTAAAAGTACACGTAATTATTTACAAGTGAATATAGTAGTGCACCTTCTGAGCCGGCCCAGTGAACTGGTCTTTCTTTTCGGTGCATCTAGGCGTTGAACTTTCCAGCTTCGTAGAAGGGGTGGAAGCTGCCTCGCTATAAGTTTCCCACGGAAGTAATTCCTGGAAGGCAGCTATTTACAATAGCGACAATCAGCTGGCTAGCGCCAGGACCTAAGTGGTTCATTGTCACGATATTGCAAAGTGCGCAATTGTAGTATATCCGGCTTAAGCTAGGTATCGCCGGAAGGTAGGCGTCGGAACCCCAGGGGTTGCCGCCACATCACCCCCTTACCAGTGATAACGCTATGGAGGATGGTTTAAAGTTGGAAGCGATCAGGGAAGCGAACGCGTCGACCAGACTTGGTGATGGTATGTTGTGGCGGTCGTTGGTTCGCTATGGGCAGGCTTTCCGGCTTGGTTGCTGTAGACGGTGCTGGTTGCACTGGAGTAAGTTTCGTCGAAGATGATTTTGTAGTCGGATCCTCGATAAGTATGAAAGCCGGTTTCAATCTGTCTATGGAGACCGTGACTTCCTTGTTGCGAATACTAAGTACAAACGTCTTATCTTTGCGTGTGAGTACTTTGTACGGACCATCATACGGCGCTTGCAGTGGCTTGCGTACGGCGTCGTGACAGAGAAATACGTGAGAGCACGTCGCCAAGTCCTTGTAGACAAACGTAGTGCGGTTGCCATGGTGTTGCACCTTGGTGGGTCTGATGGAATTGAAGTGGCTGCGTAGTCTCGATATGAATTCAGGAATGTTTTCCTCTTTGGCGGATGTGAAAAATTCGCTGGGAATGCGAACGTTTTCTCCATAAACCAGTTCTGCGGCAGAAGTGTCGAGATGATCTTTGATAGCCACACGTATGCCAAGTAGCACAGTAGGAAGGATTTCAGTCCATCCGGTGTGGCCGTGACATGTTATTGCTGCTTTTAGTTGGCGGTGAAAGCGTTCAACCAACCCATTGGCTGCTGGATGATAGGCAGTAGTACGGATGTGGTTACTTCCGGTTAATGCTGCTAATGCCTGAAACAGATTCGAAACAAATTGTCGCCCTTGGTCTGTCGTAATTCGGAGCGGTGTGCCAAATCTCGCGATCCAGTTAGCGTAAAACGCAAACGCAACTGTTTCGGCGGTGATATCTGGAATGGGGATAGCTTCCGGCCACCTCGTGAAACGGTCCACGCAGGTTAGAACGTAGGTGCAGCCCTTGGAGATTGGTAGCGGCCCCACTAGATCGATGTGTACGTGCTCAAACCGTGAAGATGGGGGCGTAAACGCTCCCGTAGGTGAAGTTACGTGTCTGGAGATCTTTGAGCGTTGGCAACCTGGGCATTGTCGACTCCACGATTTACAGTCCCTGTTCATAGATGGCCACACAAAACGACTTGATACGAGCTTTGTGGTGGCCATAGAAATAACATATTTCTATGGTGGTGGCTCTCATTCCAGGATGGGCTAAATTGTGGACGGCGTCGAATGCAGTGCGCCGAAATGGTGACGTCACAAATGGTCGAACGGACCCTGTGGACGTGTCACAAAAAATGTTTGCATCTTGCTCTGGGAAATAAATTTTCTTCAGCTGCAGTGATGAATTTGTAGTTAGGGCAAGAAAACTTTTAAGCTCTGGGTCGTCGTCTTGGGACTTTTCCAGCGCCTTGTAGTTGATTGGACCTGGGGCAGCTGCGATGGTAATATCTGAAACAATTTCAAGGCGGGAAAGGGTGTCCGCTGGAATGTTTCGGGAACCAGCTACGTGGCGTATGTCAGTTGTGAATTGACCGATGTAGTCCAGATGACGGAATTGTCTGGGTGAACAGCGATCAGATTTCTGCTGGAACGCGTAGGTCAGCGGCTTGTGATCTGTAAATAGAACGAAATTCCGTCCTTCTAGGAAATAACGGAAATGCTTTACAGATGAATATGCTGCCAACAGTTCTCGGTCATAGGCGCTGTACTTTTGCTGCGCCGGGTTCAGCTTCTTAGTGAAGAATGCTAGTGGTTGCCAGGCATTATTAATGTGCTGTTGGAGCACTCCTCCTAAGCTTACTTCACTGGCGTCCACCATGATTGAAACTGGAGCAGAAGGTGAAGGGTGAGCAATAAGGGCTGCGTTTGAAAGGGCTTGTTTGAAGTTATCAAAAGCCTGTTCAGTAACGGGATCCCACTGGATTGGTTCCTTCTCCTGAGTTTTCGGACCTGTTAGAAATTTTGTTAAAGGTGCTTGGATTTCCGCTGCATTCTTTAAAAAACGTCTGTAAAAATTCACCATCCCCAGGAAGCGCCTAAGCTGTTTGACAGAGGTTGGTTTGCTGGCACTGGTAATGGCGGTAACGCGGTCAACTGGTGGCTTACTACCGTTTTGATTAATTGTATAACCTAAAAACTGCACTTCTGATTGACCAAACACGCACTTTGAAGGATTTATGACAACACCATAATGGTCCAATCGTTGAAACAGTTGGCGAAGGTGGTCCATGTGCTCCTCCTCAGATCTAGATACAACGAGAATGTCATCCAGGTACGCGTAACAAAAATCTAAACCGCGTAACACTTCATCAATAAAGCGCTGAAACGTCTGGGCGGCATTGCGTAACCCGAACGCCATGAATGAAAACTCGTATAATCCAAATGGTGTTGTGATGGCAGTTTTATGGATATCCTCGGGATGGACGGGAATTTGGTTAAATGCTCTCACCAAATCAAGCGTAGAAAATATGTTACACCCAAAAATATTTTGGGAAAAGTCCTCGATGTGGGGAACAGGATAGCAATCTGGGATTGTTCTTGCGTTTAGGGCCCGAAAATCTCCACAGGGTCGCCATCCGTCGTCTTTCTTTGGTGCTAAATGAAGTGCCGCAGACCAGTTGCTCTTCGAAGGTCGAACTATGCCTTGCTGTAGCATAAATTCAAATTCCTTCTTAGCGGCGCGTAAGCGGCCCGGAGGCAGTCTGCAGGTCACAGGGGGGCCTGGAGTTGTTACAATTCTGTGAGTGGTGGTATGTCGTACGGGTTTTGGGAGAGTTGACGGCCGGGAAATGTTCGGAAATTCAAGGATTAACTTGTCGTAGTGTGAATCGCCAGAAATTGTTCTAATACCGTAAGCTTCGCACTCGCGCACTTCGTCCACTACCGATAATGAAGTAATATTGTCCAACAGTCTATGATTACGCACATCTACAAGTAAATTAAAATGGCTTAAAAAGTCTGCACCAATAATTGGTTTACTCACGTCTGCAATTACAAACCTCCAGGAAAATGTTCTTCGCAACTTAAAGTCTAAATTTAAAACTAGAAAACCATATGTACAAATTGGGGAATTGTTCACAGCGAATAGTTCGTAATTTGTACGCGTACGGGGGCCTTTAAGAAAGTGTTTTGGATACACGCACAAATCAGCACCCGTGTCTATTAAAAACTGCACTTTTGTTTTAGTGTCCGTTACAAAAAGTCGGCGGCACCTATGTTGCGTGGAGTCGTTAGACGCCACACGTGACTCCTGCACTAGTTTTTTGCGTGACTATATGCGCAAGGTTTAGTGCATTTTGTTGCGTTCTCCTTGAAACAACGATGGTACCAACATATCCGTGCTGCGGAAGGTGACCTGGATCGCGACGGAGTTCTACTGCGTCGGTTGTTGTAGCGGTCGCTCATTAATTCTTCCATTTTATTGGACAGCAGGTTAATTTGTTGGCTGAGCTGTTCAATTTGTGAATGTTGTGTTGTAAACGTACTGGCTATGCCAGCTTGTGGTGCGATTTCGGAAATTCTATCCGCTAAAGCACTTACCGTGTTCAGATCTGAGGAGCTTTGAGTTGCGAGGATCGCCTGCATACTGTTAGGAAGGCGTCCAATCCACAATGTTCGCAAGAAATCTTCTGGAATTTCGCTGCCTGCTAGATTCCTTAGGTGACGGAGAAACTGAGAAGGTGTTCTATCGCCAATTTCTTCGTGTTCCAACAATTGTTTTATTTTGGCTTCCTTGGAAGTAGAAAGGCGTTTGATTAGCTCCTCTTTTAACTTTGCGTATTTGTTATCCTGCGGCGGGTTCGTTAAGATGTCTTCAACTTCCGTGGCATATCTACAGTCAAGGTTTGCGCAAACGTAGTAGTATTTGGTCGCATCTTGGGTTATTCTGTTCAACGCAAATTGACCTTCTAATTGAACGAACCATAATTTGGGTTTTTCGGGCCAAAACGGAGGTACTTTTATTGTTGTAGCAGCGACAGAGCCGGAGCTGCCGGGAGTTGTGTCGGGAACCGGGTTGATAGTTGCGTTATCGATCATGTTGCACCACTAATAACTTGATTTAAAAAAACACTTAAAACTACCTACACTATTTTCGCGTTCTTAAGTCCGGGGTCACCAATTTGGTAAATACTTGCACTGTAGATAAATAGTCACTAAGTATTAACCTAATTTATTAATATATATTTACAGTTAAAAGTACACGTAATTATTTACAAGTGAATATAGTAGCGCACCTTCTGAGCCGGCCCAGTGAACTGGCCTTTCTTTTCGGTCCACCTAGGTGGTTGAACCTTCCAGCTTCGTAGTAGGGGTGGAAGCTGCCTCGCTATAAGTTTCCCACGGAAGTAATTCCTGGAAGGCAGCTATTTACAATAGCGACAATCCGCTGGCTAGCGCCAGGACCTAAGTGGTTCATTGTCACGATATTGCAAAGTGCGCTATTGTAGTATATCCGGCTTAAGCTAGGTATCGCCGGAAGGTAGGCGTCGCAACTCCAGGGGTTGCCGCCACAAGATCTTCGCTATTTCAGTAATAAATTTCAATATTTGATAATTCGTTACAAAAGTAAGAAAGCTACAAATTACAGCTGTATGGAAAAGATATTGCCAACATGCTATATCTATTTCAAGTTAGAAAACCTATTTGAAACTAAACTAATATTTTAAGGACCTTCATTTCATTAAACATAAAAAAATATACATTAGGAAACCACTGAAACGTAATTTTTTTTCTTGTGCAATATCACATTCCATTGTTACTAAATAATGTCTGAAATTGATAGACAGGATACTCTTGGCTGGTCTGAGGTGGGTGCGAAACTTGCAACCGCAACCAGCCATGCGCTCATACCTACTTCAAAAATCCATTTATAAATGATTTGTAATATAACTACAACAAGAAAATATATAAAACTATAATAGAAGTTAGATATTATCTGAAAAAAATTGCATCTATGTATAGCTACTTGTTCAGTACGAATGTGTATACAGGGTGACGATAATCTACCCGTGTTGTATGGGTAGCTTTGTTATTATAAAAGTTACAGAGTTGGTTAAATTACCAAAGTTGGGCAGAATTTTGACGCAAATTTAATGCCATTTTTGAATTTGACCTAGATTTTCAACTTTTTAAAATATTTTAAAAATACTAAAAATGAACTAGGATTTCTTAAATGTTAAATAATTCCACAACCATTTATGCTAGAACATAGATAAAAAATGGTTTTTGTAGATCATATTATGTAGAATTCAATAAAAAATCAAAAAAGTCATGGCGCCTTGATTTTCGAGATATAAACTAAACTTCCATTTTTTTTAATGGCAATCATAGTTGACCGTAGGCTCATTAAAAAGCTCTTTTTTTGCTGATTTCAAATATGTATGGGTTGTCCTATCTATTTTTGTTAGTTTGCTCAGGATTTACAAAAATAAAAGTATGAAATCAAAAATTTATCTCTAAAAAGAATGATAAAATGTCCCTTATAGAACGCTCAGACACCTAAAATTATAAGCAATTTGCAATTGCATATTTAAGAAATAATACATGCTTACCCCAAATATATCAATTAATCGTAAATGGTGTGAAGTCTGGCCTATCTCTTTTATAATGGTTGAAAGCTTTCACCATTCGCAGTTTAGTAACTTTGTTAATAACTTTCACCATTCTGACAATTAAGTAGGTATTAGTATATTAAAGTATAAGTGGATATTAAGGTCTTTAAAACGCGCGATTTTTCGAGCACGACGGCGCAGCCAATCTGTCACATAGGATTAATTGTTGTCACTACAGTTATTACTGGTTGTATATTGCTTTAAAATGAGTTCTAACATTGATTACTCAAATAGAAAAGCAGAATCGCGGTTAATACCGCAAAAATCGGAAGACGCTTATAAAAAAGAATACGACATGTTCATCAAATGGATGGAAGAGCAAAAGGTAACAGATACAGATGAACGAGTTGTGCTTGCTTACCTTCAGAAAATGTCGGAGCAGTACAAGGCGTCGACTATGTGGGCTATCCATTCGAATTTGCAAAGTATGTTGAGGATAAACAAAGGGGTCGATTTAAAATCATTTGTGCAAGTGCATGCATTCATGAAGGCCATTAGCAAGAATAACGTAGCCAAGAAGGCATATGTATTCAAGGAAGACGATTTGCGGAAGTTTTTCACAGATGCACCGGACATTACATATTTATTTTTGATGGTGGTAGCCATTTGCGGTATCTTTGGCTCTTGTAGAAGATGTGAATTGTGCGATTCACGCTTACATGACATCCAGGAAGAAGGAAGCGTATTGCTTATTATTATCCGACCATCTATGACAGTGAAGGCTCGACGTTTTACTGTTGCCGACAGTGATGTAATTAGTTATGTGCGATTGGTGAAGCAGTATTTATCATTGCGCCCCCAAAATGTAAGTACAGACCGAGTTTTCTTACGATATGATAAGGGGAAGTGCACCAATCAAGTGGATCATGTCCCTTGCAAATTGTACGTTATCTTAAATTGGAGGATCCTGAGAAATATGTACATGGGACATGCGTTTCGACGTACGTCTGCTACCATTATGGCGAATAGTGGCATGACATGACAATAGATCAAATCCAACGACAAGTAGGATCGAAATCGGCAGCTGTGGCGACTGGTTACGTTGAAGAGAGTATTAGCAATAAGAAGAATGTTTCAAACATTAGTAGGAGTGCCATTAATGGAAGTGCAACCTCATTGGCTTCCGAGAATGTTAGCAGTATTAATTTGAATAACATTTCCTCTGGTGTAAAAAACCGAAGTATTAATATTTCAAACAATACCAACTGTAGGTACTTTTCACATTCATTTAAAAAATTAAGATTGTTAAATATTTGAATAAATCTTTTGAAACATTTGTTAGTAATATTTTATTTGAGTTACAAGGTACTCCCGTCAGATCAATAATTAAAAAGTTGATTTTTTGACTTCACGTTTCTCGGGTTGTTGATGTTGCCATGGTAACTTTAAAACGCGCGTTTTTAAAACTTGGATTTAAACACTCTGAGGCGTACTTTAAATAAGCAAAATGGGGTACCAATAAAAAATAGTATATTAAAGAACTAGTTTCCTAAGGCCTTTTCTTAACGCACGAGTCCAAGTTTGAAAAACGAGACGCGAAGCGTCGAGTTTTTCAACGGACGAGTGCGACAAGTGGTCTTATGAAACGTGTTCTTTATACTATTTTTTCTATTGAGGAAGTTTAAGAGTATTTTAAATAAATTTATGTAGAAAATTTTACGTCAAGTCGATTACTAGGGAGTTTTTATAAACACAGGGCAGCACTGACAGGTGGCTGAAACTGACATTTCAAACTTTCAAATTCAAATCGAACTACCAACATCGTATAAAACAAACTAAAAACAGTACGATTATAGGCCTCCTTAACGTACTGTTTTTAAGCTAAAACAGTGCGCTTAGAACGGCTCTATAAAACCGAAATAGAAAATTGTATATTAAAGAACTAGTTTCATAAGGCCTTTTCTTAACGCACGAGTGCGACAAGTGGTCACTCTGTATAGTTAAAAATTACTTATTTTTTGATTAAAAATTTACCGTTAGAATTATGTACAAAATTTATTCACTAAATTTTGTACAACATTCTGCAAAACATGTATGATACCAAGCTTAAATTTGTTGAAAATTCTGTTTGTTAGCATGAACAACGAATGATGTTCAAAATCTTGCAAACAGAATCCTGCGTGACACTATAGAAAATTTTGTAAAAACACTTTTTAAAATTTTGAACCTAATTTTGTACAAAATAGTAGGTCATGTCATATTAACTTTATGATACAAAATTGTTTTGAAACAAAGATGAAAGATGTATCATATTTACAGCAAAACATCTGCTTGGACTTTCTGTCTATTGCAGTGGCACCAACCAAGAGCAACGGCCTCAAACCGTGCTGATCTTTTCAGGGAAGCCTATGCATAATATACAGAAATAGAAGTTTTATGATAGACAGTGACTTGAGCAGGTACTGGTTCTAATAGCCCTGGTTCTAAATTTATATTAGATTAGAATGAAGAAGCTCGGCAATAAAAATTTCTTATTAAAATTAACCTCTTACTTATAATTAATTAAATAATTACACTAAATGAAATAAATTGCTATCAAAAAAAAAAATTAGAGTAGGCCTTGCATTTAAAAACATACCTATGTCGTAATTCCATGGTTATGTATTCGTGTAGCTAACTTCACGCCACGAAATAAGATTAGGTTATGGAACGTCAATGACAAACATTAAGATCTAAAAATGTAACGTCTTCACTAATTATTGCCATGCACCAACAATTTTCTGGCTATGACGAAAATAAGCCTCGACCATAAATGCTTTTTGTATTACTGTAACAGGCATTATTGTGCAGGTATTAAATTTTTACGTATTAATGTTTCGACATTGATATTTTTTAACCTCATCTTACATAGTAGCGTGAAGTTAATCACGCGAATACATTTTCATGGAGTTACGACCTTATCATACACATGTACATGGATAATACTACTCCATAAGAAACTAGGTACTGTAACGTTACGGACCCTTGTGTTGTGTTTATCTTTTATTCGTCGTGACTCGTCATGCTTCATCGTGATCGTCTTAGGTTCGGATCTAGAGTAGTTGAGCTAAATACGTGAAATAAAACACCAGAGAGGTTTAATACCTTTATTAATGTCAATATTAACTGCAGACAGTGCAATTAAACTACCTCCGGTATTCACCTGTTTAGGCTAGGAAACTGCAGGAAACCTTAGCCGAGGTAGTACGACGTGATCTCAAGAATGAAGATATTTAGATTTCTGAAGGTGCAGCCAAGTAATCTTAGTGCAAATTACAGGCGTGAGTTAGCGAAAGAATTAGATTTCTAAAGGTGCTGCCAAGTTCCCTCAGCGCAAAACTACCAGTGTAAATAAGAGTTCGAATAGTAAATTGCTGCCAGGTGATCCCAGCGCAGACTACAGGTGTAAAATAAGAATTAGAATACTAAATTGCTGCCAGGTGATCCCAGCGCAG
>JABXWE010013405.1:0-41503 GCA_014611495.1 Limonius californicus
CGTTGGGCAAGGACGGATCCGGTGGAGCGTGATCGTGTAATCGATGATGCGTAGGAGTCCTTAGAGGATAAACTACTGGAGTCCAAGCTTTACTGAGTCTAAAAGCATCCTCCCTGTTTATGTTGTTAATCGCAATCTGCTTAACTCTCTCATCTCAAAAGTGACTGCTGCTATCAACTGCTCTGATGCGTCACCCATCCAAGTACTGACCGGAGCCAACACTGCCTTAACTCTTCTGATCGTACGTGAACGGGCGACAAATGTGCGCAACCCGAGAAAATTCTCCTAATGGCTAACTAAATACTGTTTAACTTTTTGTCAGTAATTTCTCATATGTGTTGTTATACTAGTGCATGAAATGCCATTTTGTATATGCATTCTCTCTGTCAATAAGCAGGTCTTTGAAATGTTTTCCCCATTTTTATATATTTCAGTGTTCTTAGTTCATCCATTTTATTTCGAAAGTCATTTGGAGAATTATAACCTGCGCTTTTGTTATTTCTCAAAAGTATCGTCCAAGACTGTGACTGTGTAACAGGTAATTTAATAATATGAGAGAAAAAGCTATTAAAAATGTTTGATTACACATATTTGAAATTATTTTCAAGCAGCCTCATAAACCAAGATAATTTTTATGCGCATCATGAACCTGAAAACATTATTTTGGCAAAAAATTGTGTTCGGTTAAATACATTAAAACATTAAATAATTGTGTTCAATTACCAGTACCGAAACATCGGATTTTTAGCGGCCGTTTTCCCTCGCAAGACAATGGCAAACCAGCATGGTATTCTGCCTAGTAAATCTTCTCTGGAGTAGAAGTGTTTACACTTCCCGTGGTTCGGAGCCCACATTAAGCTGTAGGTCCTCTATGTCTGTGGCACTTTAAACGCGCAACAGGCATAGGAGAGAAGATCGGTACGTCTCATAAGAGATAAAGCACTCATTTTTTTCTTTGGTCTTCATTATTTTCACTCCCCAAAGTTTTCGGTCTTTGTTAGTTGTTTCTTGTCTTAGTTTGATGAAATTCATATTAATTAATAAATAAGTAGAAGATGTAATTATAAATAATACTGTCTTGATATACTAACTAATTTCTGTTTTTTGTGTCTCTCTAAACATTCAATGATTCTGTAATTTCTCTATTTGTTGTTAGTGTTTCCCATGTTTTGGTTTTACACACTTCACTCTGTCTTTAGCACTCAAGAGAACTGTCTGCAATAGAATTTTGCATTTTCTCTGTAGTTTTCTTTCATGTTTTCGAAAAACGAGAATTTGTGAAGGTAAAAAGACAGTATACCTATATTTGTTGTGTTTGTCTTCTGTTGTTTTACTTAAATATTGTTTACTATTTTTGGCTTTATATGATTTCTGTAAAACTGCTCCTCATCGTGTCCAAATTGCTTGTATCTGCCAGGTCACTATTTGCATATCATATAATTTTTTTTCCATTTCTATTTGCCACGTCTGGTAATCTGCACTTGCTTCTGTTGTGTTTCTCTTACTTTGCCTATGCTATGTTTAACCTTTTCTTTAAATTCTGCTGTAACCATATGCATGTCATTTTCAATCTTAGCCCCCCCCCCCTCGTTGTATGGTGCGTGCACCAAAAATTCTTTTAATATTTTGTAAAACAAATTTTGGTTTTCTCTGTCGCTTTGTTCCATTTTATCGTCAATTCTTCTCAAGGGCGCAGTTTTGCTTCAATTACCATGTCCTCTTGTGTATATTTATTGTATGCTGTAGAATCTTTTACATTTTTACTTTGTTACCGTCATCCAACAAATGCTCTCAATCTTCCTATAATTTCTTTATATTCCTTTAGTATTTTCCCATTTTTAGTTTTTATATATTACATTCTGTCTTTTTGCGTTAAATTACTATTATCTTTTATTTTTTAATAATAATATTAATAAATTTGTATTGATAATAAAAATACATTATACTGATATTTTTGTTTCTCTTCTGTCTTTGTATATACAGTGCAACCTCGATAATCCGAACATGCGTTAATCCGAACCTCCGCTAATCCGAATCGCGAACGCTCGAAGCTATAATCCGAACAAATCTTGATAATCCGAACAACTGGTGGAAAAGCTTCCCTGCCGCGGCAAAAATTAATATGGGCGCAAGGCCAAACTCAATTCGCTTGCACAGGCATAGATACCGATTATGCTGATCAGCACGCGTGATGATACGGTTTGGCGGTTTCTGTTTCAGCAAATATTCGTTGGTTTCAGTCTGTCTCACGAAACGATTGTGCACATACGCTAACAACCAAAATGGCTTCAAAACGCAAACATATTACGTTATCCATAAAAGATAAATGTGATATTATTAAAAGTTTAGAGTCCGGAGCTACGGTTACAGATCTCTCAAAAAAATATAATGTCGGAAAAGCTACAATTTGCGACATAAAAAAAGAAGCCCAAGATAATTGATCATTTTATGGCATGTGATAGGAGTGGAAATAACGAAAAACGCTAAAGTTCAGTAGGTTTCCTGAAGTAGATAAAGCTGTTTACACATGGTTTCTCAAAGAAAGGTCTAAAGGTAGGCGTGAATTTTTAAATTAGGTTTGTGATTTGTAAAAACCGGGTTTAATGTTTGTAGGTACCCTGATATCAGGTGAAATGTTACGCGAAAAGGCTAAATATTGTTATTCAAAAACTCATGAAAAAGGTGATTTTAAAGCAAGTTCAGGGTGGCTTGATAACTTTAAACATAGATATGCAATCCGACAGTTATCTATAACAGGTGAAAAGTTGTCGAGTGATGTGAATGCTGTGGAGCCTTTCAAAAACCTTCTGTTGAGTAAAATTGAGGAGTTACAATTATCGTTGGACCAAATATATAATGCGGTTGAAAGTGGTCTTTTTTTTAAGATGTTACCACAAAAAACACTTGCTCCTAGATCGGAAGAAGTTGCGCCTGGAAGAAAAATGTCCAAAGAACGAATAACATTTATGCCGTGCGCAAATGCTTCCGGATCTCACAAGTTAAAATTGCTAGTGGTCGATAAGTCAAAGAAACCGCGTGCTTTTGGAAACTCATATATCCCAGTGAGCTACAACGGCCAAAAGAGAGCTTGGGTGACGAGGGAGATTTTTCAAGACTGGTTTTATACAGAATTTGTCCCGGCCGTTACACGTAAAATGAAGGAACTGAATTTACCGGCGAAGGCTGTTCTTTTGTTAGATAATGCCCCAGGGCACCCACAAAATTTGTGCACGGAAGATAAAGAAATCTTTGCTATGTTTTTGCCACCCAATGTGACTCCTTTGATCCAACCTATGGATCAGAATGTAATCCAGGCAGTCAAACTGAATTACAGAAAGAATCTTTTGAGTAAAATTATTGCGTCTGAAACATCAGATCTTTCTGCAGAAATGCTACACAAGGCCTGGCAAAATGTTAAGGAAGAACTTATAAGAAAATCTTGGAACCCACTTTTAACTACAGAGATGAATACAAATATGGATAGCTGGGAAGAAGAAGATGAAATACCTCTATCGAGTTTAGCACAAAAATATAAATTAGAAAGCATTGATGGAGTCATACAAAAAGTTACAGAATTGACCAAGGAAATTGCTGGCAACATTACTAACCAAGAAATCATAAAATGGGCAACGGGAGAAGAAGAATCTTGGGAAACTTTAAATGACAATGACATCCTAGAAAACATGCAGAAGGAATCCACGTCAGAAGAATCTGAAGGAGAATTTGAAGAAGTGGTACATAGAGTGACTCACAAAGAAGCAGTGAAATGTTTTGGCAGTTGTTTGAAATGGGCAGAACAAAATTCCGAATCAGACCATCACATTCTTCTTCTGAAGGAAATGAAAAAGAGGGCCGAAATAGCAGTGAATATAAAACAGACAACAATTACAAATTTTTTTACGCGTCAAACCTAACTTATTTTCATGTAGTATGTATTTGACTTTATTTGCGATATCGGCATTTTAATTTATGTTTTAATTGTTTAGCTAATTTTGATAGTTTTTATATTCTTTACCTTGTTTACATAATAAATAAAGCTTATGTTTTAATATTTGTGTTTTATTTACTTATGTTTAATATATTATTTTGATAATCCGAACAAATCGGTAATCCGAACAGTCCTTTGCAATAATTAGTTCGGATTATCGAGGTTGCACTGTAATTACCATTAGCAAGCATATAAAAAAACATTAAAAATTCCAATGCTGACTAAACGATTTTCATAAACCTTGCAGTAGTGGAAAGTAAAAGTGTAACTCAAATACCATGGAAACCTGTTCCTGCTACAAGCTTGTCTTCAAATACTGTAGATCAAGAAGCAGATGATTCTACTGCTCTATCAGTTCTATATGCTTCTGAATATGTAAACGGTAACAAATATCTTGTTGTCACTTGTGATTGTAGGAGCCTAATAGACTTTCTATTTTAAGGCAATGGGTACTATTTGTATACAGAAGAGAAGACTGTATGTGAAAATAATGTAACTAACACCATTTCTGCTCAAGAAAACAGTGCAGATTCCATTTTATATTGGTGGTAACCACAGTACCATATCTTATCAGATGTAAGTTTGATTGGTGTATTATTTTAGGAAACAAGCATTTGTTATTGCTCTTACTACTATTATCATCTGTAATGTTGTTTACAATTATGGAATATTTGGATTTGGTCGACGCCAAAACTTTGAAAAAGAAATTCCCTCTTCTTCATCTAATTATATGACATTTAGTCGTAACAGTTCCCAGTCTGAATCCAGTGATGTGCAGTTTATTTCCAGATACACTACTGAATTTGTTCCTATTAGTTGCCTAGGTAAGGGCGGATTTGGAGTTGTCTTTCAAGCAAAGAAAAAATTTGACGAATGTGATTATGCTGTGAAGAGAATCACATTACCTCAAAAGTAAATATAGTTTCCTTCCAGAACATATTTTTTCACCTGATGTCTCGTGTCTTTTAGGCCACTTGCTAGGGACCGTATGATGAGGGAAGTAAAAGCACTTGCTAAGTTAGATCACTCTAACATTGTGAGGTATTACAATGCTTGGTTAGAATGTCCACCACATGGCTGGCAGCAAGAACAGGACAAACATTGGTTAAAGTATGAAATTAAACACATTGCTTATAATATTTAGTATCTGTTTTATTTCAGTGATTTTAGTATATCCTACTTAGATAAGTCTTTAAGCACTCAAGGTTTGCCTATCAAAATGGTTTCGTCATTAGCAATAAATGTAGAAGAATCTAATAGTTTTTCTATGCCTGAACTCGACGGCGTGCATGAAAGACACAAAAGTGAACTTTTGGATTCTTCTTCAATTGTTTTTGAAAGCAATTCTACGACTCCCACAGCTTTGCAGTACTCAAGCACGTGTGATTCTGTATATAAAAGTCAACAAGCACTAGAAAATCATTCTGTTAACATAAACCAGCAACGCCCTGCTCCAGTATATCTATACATTCAAATGCAACTGTGTTGCAAAGAAAGCCTAAAAGATTGGTTACATAACAATCCAGAACGAGATCGTTCATATTCTTTAGGTATATTTGAACAAATTGTTGATGCAGTAGAGTATGTCCATTTTCGAGGGTTAATTCACAGAGATCTCAAGGTAAATATATATAATATTGACTAATACCAATTTTCTAATGGTGCTTCGAATTCCAAAATTTGTTGTTTGATATCAAAGAAATTTTATATTTGGTAATCTACATAATGTTAGTTACTGTTTATTGGTAAATGTCGTATATAGTGATGTATCTGTATGATACAAAAAGTTGCAATGGTTGTGTATTGCCTTAATAAGAATCTTATCATTTCAGCCAAGCAATATTTTCTTCTCTTTAGAGGGACAAATTAAAGTTGGTGATTTTGGGCTGGTGACTAGTATAAAGGAATACGATGGAGGCAAAAGTGATATATCAACTACTTTAATACAAGAAAGTTATACCAATGCAGTTGGTATAGAAATAGCACGGTAGTTACCACACATATTACAACACAGATGTTTTAGGCACTCAGTTATATATGAGTCCAGAACAGCTCGAGGGTCGACAGTATGATCACAAAGTGGACATTTATTCATTAGGAATTATTTTTTTTGAATTGTTAGTTTCATTTGCAACGGAAATGGAGCGAGTCAGGGTACTAACTGATCTCAGAAAAAATATATATCCGAAAGACTTTACTACAACATTCTATAGAGAGGTAGAAAACATTTTTAAAAGATGAATTTTTTAGTGAATTTGTATATATTTCAGTATGAATTGTTAAATTTAATGCTTGCTGTCGATCCAGAAGAACGCCCAGCAGCTAATGAGATACGACGACAGTTGTCTTTACAAGACAATACATCGGTAGATGTTTGATACAAGTTATTTTAATGGAAATAATAAGTGTAATTTATTTGTGTATATATGCAGTTTGAATAAACATTTGTGATAATTAGTTAATATTGGTTTTATAGTACATAATTTACATATAGCAATAGATGACCACTATAGAAGCATGTTCTTATTTTTAAATACAGAAATTACTTCTTGAACTCAATATTTTAGTTGCATCTATGGACAAACTCCTAATTTGGATAATGTGAAATTTTGGCTGGAAGCAATCCCAAACATTTTGATATAAAAAGTTTTAAACTGTCAAAAGTTTTTGATACAATGCGGCTTTTGAGTTACATCATTCCTTGTGTGGCATGATTAATAAAACGGTTAGCCAATGAACATGGCTGAAAATTTTACCTTTTTGAGAAATTGGCAAATATGACCGCGGAGCAAAGGGATGTGCTTCTGAAAATACAAATTTTATTTCAAAATATTTAATGATTTCCTAAAACAAGTTCTAAGTAAAATGTTTTAGTCTGTACGGTCTAGTTGGAGATTTAATTTAATTATTTATTTATCGTATTTCACTTAATATTTTTGTGTATAAATTTTGTTCATTCCTTCTTGTTCTTCGCCATTTCCTTTGCTTCTCTCCAGTTCGAATTCTGTTCCCTCAGGTTTTCTGCAACTGCATTGTCCCACGTTCTGGCCGGTCAGCCCCTTTGTCTTTTCTGCATTATTCTTGCTTCCCATATTATTTTTGTTTGTTGGCTTCTTTCATTCTTGCTAAATGACCAAACCATCTAACCTCTTTGTATCCTTTTGCAACCATTTCCCACAGATAACTAAAAATCCTCGGTTTTCCAGTTACCTAACTATGGTGTTACGGGTGACGATTATATATACACACAAATGTTAAATCATAAAATTAGAGATGGATTGAACAAATAAAAATCTCATTAAAAAATGAAAAAAAAATTGAATTCCGAAGGGAGTGTTAACAGTATAAAGCTATATGGTTTGAACAGGGGAAACCCTAAATCTATGAAGAAATGAAATATCAAAAAAATAAACGTAATCCTTCTTATATGACCCTAGTCTGATTTAAATGCCCTTTTCTTCAATCTAGCTACGTGAATCCTAAATTTATCAAAATATCCGAGCAGTCACTGCCGTTTAACAGTTAACACCAGGAATAAATTTTTGCATTTGATTAATGTAAATCTACTGTATTCTAATTTTATAGACATATGCTAGCAACTTCAGTGTAAATAATCCAAACAGTAGTTACTAATTTAAACACTATATAGTTCCACTGGACCATCTTCACTTTATTTAATTTTTGAAAAGCGAGATAATTATATGTATAAGAAAAATAACAAATTGTTTCATTTTTAAATTATATTTCAAACAAAGACTAATAGTTTTTCAGTGTTCCAGTACAAAAAATACACAGTTCACCACTCATTCAACTAATGTGCATTAAAAACTGCAACTATAATAAACATAAACGGTATAAATAGGCCGACTCTATAACATAATATATCTAATCTCGTCATTAGTTTCAAATTCACACAACACACATTTTCATTAAGTAGATAATGACAACAATATGTGGTAGAATAATATAAAAGCGAGTCCATTAAATGCTACATCAACTCAGTATGATAAAGTTCTCAGTTTCATGCAAAGCGATCAAACCCAATATTGATTTCTACGCAGCATTATATTATTTCTAGTTGGGCAGGATGGGTCTGACGCGTCACAACTACTCCAGTCGTCGAGATGTTCTTCTATTCCATATGGGTATCGGGTATGTGTTTCACTTAATGGAGTAACTTTACATTGTGGCAGTGTAGCAGGAATAGAAGCAAACCCATCGTGTACATGCTGCTTCACGGGGGACGGTGTTGCCATCAACGCATCGGGGGGTCGAGGTAACGGAATAGGCTGGAGGGATTGCTCTTCTTTGTTTAAATCTGGTTCTAGAGCACGGCATTTTATTATCACGATTACGGTGACACCGAGAACAATCACTCCCACAACCATGCTTACTGCAAGTAAATTACATATTAGATAGAACTCATCCCATAAGATTATTTACGTTTCACACTACATCAAGGTTAGAATGTAACGTGTTCTCAGTTCGAAGCTCAGCACTGTTGTTTCTGAAGTAATGAAATTTAAAATTATAAAAAATTTATTTGTAGATATTTTTAACAAATTTTAGAATAAACGGGTAATGTAGAACTGCTATAAAAAATAAAGACCAAATGAAGAGAGAGGGAGTTTACATGGGTAATGATCTAACACGAAAAGAAAGAAGGAACAGGAAAGTCATCGCGATAAAATATTCAGAGGCTTATTTTGCCAATTTAGTAAGAATCTAGAGACCAGAGCTACCTGAACTACAAAGAGAGAACAAAAAAATTAAAACAGAGAGAGGCACAATCAACGGCACGAGTCACGCAACAAAATAGACAAAAAAAGATGGTATAATAGAGAAAGTAAGAAACGACTCGATCATTTAGAGAACATGCAACACAAGAACTATTAGAGGGCAAGAAGAACTGGTCGACAAAATAAAAGAGACGAATTGAAACAAAAATTAAAGTAAGAAGCTCCATAATTTTATTGGATACCTGTCAGTATATCCAAAGTAATAGCAAGCAAAAGCACACAAGCTGGAGTAGGAATAATAATAAAGTAAAGAATGATTGATAAAAGTAGATATCAGTCGAAATATCTACGAGAAATTTATTGTAATAGTAGCCTATGCCCCCATACGATGAGCCTGTAGGAGAAAGAATAGAGATGAATTTTATGAAACATTTCAAGAAAATAGACAGATACACAGAGCAAGTGATAGTAATGGGGTATTTAAATGACAAAATGGGAAGGAACAAGGGAGAAAGAATGTGTCTAGGTCCAAATGGAAAACAAATAGCAACACAATAATAGATCTGTGTAGTTAATATAATGGTTATAAACACCAAATTTAAACATCAGAAGATACTTTGTAGACATGTCAGAGATTCTAATGGAAGAAGTGTTAAAATTGGAAGCGATCAGTACTTGTTGACACAAACAATCAATAAAATAGAAACAGAGAAAATAATGATCAAAGAAATAACAGCAGAAGGGAACATCAACAATAGACAGTACAGTTACAGTTATACTGGAAGAGACACCTACCAAGAAAAATGGATATTGTATATGAAGAGCACATATGAAAGAGGAAAATAATCCAAACATTTGGAATGATGAAAACAATACTAAACATACCTAAATGATTACCGAGTGATTATAAATATAAACTATGGCTATTCTAGCTTTACTTTACATGCACAGTAAGTGTAATTTTCTTATTACTGACTAAGTAACCTACACCTGGATGGTGGTGCAAGAGACTCAAAAGTAAAAGGTTGCTGGCTGACTACAAATATGAACTGTGACTGTTCTATCTCTACTTCATATGCCCAATCAAAGAACATTTCTTGTGGTCGGTAAATTAGGAAAGCCCGAGATAGTCTGCCAGTGTTCTTGAAAATTCGGCATTACAAAATCTACTGCTATTGGGTTTTTCTTTCTATTAAGATTTTTTGCAAAATGGTCTCGCGCCTTTGACGTTTTTTTTTGGGGAAATCTTAATAAATTTTTACTTACCGAACTAAAAATTGGTATTTTTGTTTTATTTTATACTGTATTATTTGTTCCAAACATTGTAATAAATATCTAAATATTAGTGTTAAATTATTATAACCTTTTATATTTTTTTGTCAATTGGGGTAGTGTATCATATAACTTTAGTTAAATTTGGTGTAGAAAAATAAAGCGGTAACATAACCTCTTACTGTTGGTATTTTATGTTACTAGAGTGCTGGATATTTCTTTCCCCAAAAATCTTCTAAATGGAAGTGGAAATTTTGATGCACTTGCAAGGCTGAACAAAAGCTTCAATAAATTACTTTCCTAAATGCGCATCATTTTTTTATTTAAACTAAATTTTCATTTTATAATGTTTATAAAACTTCAATGGTGAGCTTTAAATTTTGAACAGAATATATTTTAAACATATTCAGAGTATACTTACCAATTAAAAAGTAATCTCTGGTCATATTCGGGCTGGCCATGTACATACCTCCCTCTCGTCCAGCTGGATCACTTGGACTTGCCATTGTCGAATAAATATCACCATGTAAGGTAGATCTGATTATAATTTTGAGTTTTCCTATGGCAGGTTGGAATATAGTGGCTGCCAATATAAAGTGCATTTCATCCTGAAGGCCTTCCCAAGCCACTTCTACATTTTTTGCTACTAAATAAATAAGGCCACTTTGTACCTCCTCGTGAGTGAAGGTACTAACAACAGCATCGACGACATTCCTTGTTTCCCCTGAACTTCGAATTATTTTCCTTATTTGTCCGTATCGAGGAGAACGAATAATGGTGTAAAGAGGATTACTGTTGGTTAGTTTTGCCAGAGGAGTAGCATCTAAAACGCTAACACTAAGGCGATTGCTTATACCACTGACAGCTGTGAAATTTCTAATTTGCATGAGTGGTTGTACTTTTATAAACACATCTATTTGTTCTCCTACGGAAGTATTTCCCACAAGCAACACGGCAAAAATTTTGATGCTATCATTGGCAGTAGTCATGTCGGTCTGCATATACATGACATCATCGTTGTCCAGTTCTGATTGAGCAAAAGTCGTTGCAGGAGCATCCTTCACATACAACAAACCATGCTTTGGTCCTTCTTTAACTACATACCGTACTTTATCAATATCTGCATTTGTTTCTATTGCAAACTGCTTCCGCTGAAGAAGCACAACATTAGAACCTTGCTGAAGATATAACGGCAATCCTGTGGAAAGATTCAAACTCACTGGTACTACTTGTATATTGAGTACAGTGTAATCGTGTCTGAATTTTCCATCCCAAACTCGTAAATGAAATAAATCAGTGACAGAAAGTCCATCATGGACATAAACCAATCTACCCTGGTTGATGTCTTCTTGAGAAAAATGGCTAATGGAAATTGCTTCCGGAACAAGAATCAAACGACCTTCAGATGGACCCGATATAATGTCATAATGTATATCTACAGGGAGTGTATCAGCATCTTCTGTTGATAATTCATCAGATTTTATGGTATGATTTTCACCTTGAACAACTGTAAAATGAGGAGCAGGAGTTACCAGTTTAAATGGTTGATCGTTGATAGGGTTAATTTCAATAGGTATCGTAACGTTGCACAAAATTATATAACCAGGAATCAAGTACAATGATAAATACACATGATCCTGTAGAGAATCTGAATGGTCATGCTGATAATGCAGTTGACCAGCTTCTAACTGCTGCTGCGTGAATATTGTGAGATTGGAAGACTGCTGCAAATATACCTGACCATGCGTCGAAGGTATAATTGTGGATGCATGAATAACTGGTGACTTTAGACCAGCATGGGTTTCTAGGAATGAAATTACTCCAGAGAGGTTCAATTTAATGCTCGTTGCGCCGCCTTCATCCACTTTTATTTTCGGAATGTTTATATAAGCATCAAGACCACCCGAGGACACAGATATATCAACTTTAAATTTCTGAAACAACTTCGGTTTTGTTAGGTATTGGGTTTAATTATGAACACGTTATTACCTGATCAATCAGAGGAGGAGCTAGATGCGATTCTACAATGAAAACAAATGAATCGTCCGCATACAGATCTTCAAATGGATGTGTGTGTTCATAAAAAATTTTACCATCATTTATGTCAAATTGGGTAAATCTATTTGTCACCTGAAAAAGGCTGTCTTTCATGTTGGACCGCGTAAGTAGACGACCAAGCATTGGAGGGCTTGTGACTCTAAAATTTATAGTCCTCTCAGGATCAGACACAGATGCAAAAAGATTTGCTGATGTTAAGAGTTTTTTTTGGAGGGGGAAAACATGAAGGGCAGACTTTTCATGCAATTCTATAACTACTGGTTTTGTTTTAATATGAAATGAGTATGTTTCAGTGTTGTGTAATCCATCACTAACATTAAATGTAAATTTGGCCTCAGTTCCATCTGAAACCAATTAAATATAAAATACAATAAAGGTTGTTTTCAATGAAACTTACTCTGATGTCGAAACACCACTACACCTTTATCTATTAACTCCTGTGTAAAAAATCTTAATGATGTACTAGGCTCTGATATTACAGAAACATTACCCCACCAACAGCCTAACACTTGGTAGCGCAGAGTGTCTGAAGGGTAGTCCGAGTCTACTGTAGCTAAAATATTCAAATCAATCTTTAATTATAGCAAAATGTTTGTTTTTTTTATTTCTACAAATATTAACAATAACAGGTTTCTTGCAGTTAAATAAATATGCTGTAAAATAAGAACACGGGGAGAACAAGAAATCTTTAGAATATATACAATATCAAACAGATAACCAGATAAAATGGGTACACGAAATCTTTAGAATATATACAATATCAAACAGATAACCAGATAAAATGGGTACACAATCGGAATATCAATATCAAAAACGATATAAAGAAAAAAAAACAAATAGATAAATTCAAGGTGATGATAAAAACAATGCAATTCATTAATCCCACAAATACACACTAATTGAAAACCTACTAATCGAAGATAATAATTCATACTCAATACTGTAATGCATCCCAAGACTTTCAAAATTACCTCTAGGTATTGTACCTATAATTGTAATTCTATTACATTTCCACAAAGTATTTTAACTTTAAGTATTATTTTGCAATTGGCCAACAACTACATTTACTTTGTTGATAGGAATTTATAATGTGATATACAAGCGAAGAGCACACATTTCTTTCATAAATTTTAAACGACCCTCCATAGTTAATCTGCTAATTTTTTCTAATAATTAAAATATCTGTTAATAAACTTTGCTTAAATATCTGTTGCTTTTCTTAATTTAATTTTACTACCGAGTCAACTTTAACGAACTTGGGTCGAAAGTATAGACAAAAGAACATAATTTCATCTCATTTGAATTTAACACACAGGAATGTATGCGATGCGCGTGTAATACCAACATATTTAAAAAAACGTTCTTTTTTATATACGGTCGCCATTTATAAACTTAAAAACATGTAAATTTTGATTATTATATGTCTTTTGAGTTATCTATAATAAATAGAAAACTAACTAAAACTAAATTTGGTTACAGTTAAAGAAGATACTACTAAATGTATGTAGACGTAAAAAGAAATAACATGAAATAAAAGCAAATTAAAAAAAATACAACATAACTTATTTTAACCAAGTCTAACTTCTCTATCTGTGTCTATACATCTAGGTACCGCTATCTATATATCTTCATAACTTCTGTATGGCAACAAACCACTTCAACAAAATGTAAACAGTCCCATTGTTATTTATGGTGGTCTGAGTATGTTTATTAGCCTTGGTCAAGGGGGTAACTAATCCCTGCCAAGCAATATTTTACCCTAATTTAGAGTTTAAAAGGATAGCTACCACCTGCTAAGGGATACACTTATTTTGCAACATTCGAATGTTCAACACCTGCCTTCAAACTATTCCAATTTATTATGTAGAATAAACATAATCTAAAGTAATTTAGTGATTTACTTAAATTTATATTTAATAACGTATTTTTATCTATCTCTACCTCTCTATCTATCTCTCTGCTGCCAGTGTGTGTATTTCATATCAAAAAAGATACTCTTGACAGAAATATCTTGCTGGTTTGCCAATGCATTGCTGTGTAAAAAGTCAGTTTAACACCCTTAGTAATGTGACCTTTAATCATTATGGTTGTTTGTTAATTTGACTGAATGAACAAAGACTTTTAGCGAAATTAAATATGTATAAATCCAGCAAAATTCATTAAACACATATTCGTGCTAAAACTCACATCAAATTGGTGGCGTCTAACAAATATCAAATTAGAAAGTTGCCAAACGGTCTTGCCCCCAATTCCCCCTGAACTAGAAGGGTTCATTCCAAATAGGGATGATAATGGTGGATGTAGTTATTAAATGAAGTACTTGCAGAACATGTACAACTAGGGAGATTCAAGCATAAAATGTTAAAACTTGAAACTTGCCAATAAAGTTTGATTACTGAAGAAACTGTTTAAGAAACACCATTAACACAGTCATGCTCAAAGAGAGTGTGAAAATGAACAAATTACATGAATACTTACCTAGCATATTATTTGTTATAATTGCTGTTCCTCCTTCCCACATTGTGAGTCCTGTATTATTAATAAGTTGGGGTTTTTGATCATTCACTGGTAAAATGTTTATTGGGATTACTACAGGCAAACTTCGTTTAGTATCTGCTATGGCCACCATAACAATTTCATCATGTAAATTTTCTGAATCATCATGTCTGTATTGTACCACTCCACTTATTAACTCCTCATGAGTGAAACCATTTAACTTATTGTTTTTTCCACGAGTTTCTAGCCATCCATACACTGCTTGTTGTAAAACAATATATTCTATAACCCTCGACTTGTAATAATCTGTGCGAACAAATAATTGTGATTGTGTAAATGTGGCTGTGCCTCCTTCATTCACATTTAAACCATTACTCCCTAAATAAAGATGCTCAGGAATTATCTTAATTTCAAGGAAAAGACCAGAAAGCCACACCATGCTATTGGTAACATTGAACACAATACCGTCATTTGTTTCATTAGCTCTAGATTGCACATAAACAAGCCTGTTTTCATTAATTAAAGCTTGTGTAAGCCTGGTAACACCTACAGATTCATTAGCATCATTTTTGGAGGTTGGTACAATACTAAGGTATCCATTTCTAGGATACTCAGTAATTGAATATACTATATCACCAACTGGTACATCATCTGCTTGAGCAACCTGAAACATTTACATATATGTAAATACATATGTTTTTCACGTTACAGCAAGTATAATTTGAAGCCTTGTTTACAATTAAATTGATTACCTCTAAAACACTTTTATCAATTACTGCACTAGTCGATTCCTCTATTATCAAAGTAAGTGAACTCTTCACTACCAATGGATCCCAGTAACTTGCCGGTAACATCCATATGTTCAATTGAGTTGCATTGATAGCATCTTTGCAACGAATACGTAAATTCACTTGATCTGCGCTAATAGAACTGCTAGTTTCTTCATGAACATAAAAAACTTCCCCGTTATTTACCTGAGCCTGAGTAAAATTTGTAACTTCCTACAATAACATATAAAAACATTTGCACCTTGTTACATACACGAAAAATGATTACCAATAGATTGTGAGATGTTACTACCTTTCCATAGATCGGTTTCGTTACTATTTCATACAAAATATCATTTTCCGATGCAAAAATATTTGTTTCAACAGATAAATGTTGGTCTGAAATAACAGCCCATTTACCACGTTGTGTTATCACCTTTTTATTGTTGTAGACTCTAACAAACGGTGCAGATGCTTGTACTTCTAATATGCCGTCAACATTAAAATGGCCATCCGTAACCCATAACTTAATCTTACCATACTTGGGTCCGTTATGTTTGAAAAGTAGTGCATTGTCATCTAGATCTTTTTGTGAAAATTCGGAAATTTTAAAAGAGGAATTTTTAGAACTATATATTTGACCGTTCGGTAGATCTCGACATGTATAAACTATACTTGAAACGGCCGTGTCTAAATCGGCATCAGAATACTTCAAGTCGTTACCAGTTATTAATTTTTGACCATTAACAACAACATGGAAAACTTTTTCTATAACGCGTACTGGACTATTGTCATTTCTTAATAAGACATCTATGTGGAACACTTCTGCGTATTGAAAGTCTTCATATTCAGACTTAGATACTGCTACGAAATGGAATGAGTCATGTCTGCTTTCAGAATCGTCATGGATATAAAATATCCGATTTGAAGAGAGTTCATGTAAAGTAAAATAATCGGTCTTGTTGCGCACTTGGTTGTCTTCTAGAACTTGTAAAACACCGAACGAAGGACCCTGAGTTATGTTAAATATTAGATCAGTTATTGAATTGCTTACGATATTCAAATGAGTAGACATTATGGCAACCTTTCCACCTTCTTGAACTTGTGCATGATTTAACACAACTCGTACTTTGGACGAGGTTTCTTCCGAAGGAAAGTATTCAATAGATACATTTCCAGTGACATTTTTACACCCTGGTGTCACAACATTATAAAAAAAGTTGTCACAAATGTAAGAGTATGATTTATGGTACAAACGATAATTTATGTTCTTAGCAATAACATCTTCTTGTGTAAAGGTATCATCAACACCGAGGCGGTATTTAGAGTCTGATAAAAATAAGTAACCATATCGAGGAGTATGATGCACTGCAAACAGTATAGACGTTGTAGGGGCTATTATTGGTTCTGTTTTGTACTTTAACTGTTCTTGTGTTATAAAACCTTGCCGTTGGTCATGTAACTTTAATGATTGAGAAGCAGCCGTTACAAGATTACACTTTTTGAAAGTAATTCTAAATGTGTACAATGCTGAACCATTTAGGGTGGTACGAAACTGCAAGATAAAAAAAATTAGTCTTACAATCTTTTGGGCAATTATATGCCTTATATTAATTCATTTCTTTGTCGTTTGTTCAGTGCTGGAAGATTTTATTCTTACCGGTACATTTACCAGATTTTTTCAAAATAATGCCACAAACACATATGAATTATTGTTTATGATAACAATATAAAAAACTCAGTAATTTTATTTTGATTTATATCAGTATTTTGAGAAAGGTCAAGGTATCCATTTTAACATACTGCATCTTAATATATAGATATAACACCTTAAGATATTGAAAAAGTCATTATAATAACTACAGAGAGAGAGAGAAGGTCATCAGAGTGGATACGATAATATTTCAGTATTTCATTATATTGAAATTAAGATACCACACTAAAATATATTCAAACAGATACACAACATCTCAATATAGTAAGGGAACATTGTATTGGAAAAGTCATACTGAGAAACAAGTTATATAGATATATCGTGATATTCCAGTATATTAAGAACAAATGCATTTACTGAAAAAGTCATTATATTCGAATACAGGAATTTCAATACAATAAACAAAATTAATATATTGCAATAAATTGCTGCAAAAGCAAAGCCAAGACAGAGATGGAAGAATGAAGGGAGGGAAGACCTGAAATTGATGGAAGTAGAAAATTGAACATTAAAAAAACGAGAGAAGAATCGTGGAAACAGCAGAATCACTCCCTGCTTCTAAAGCAGTGGTTCCCAACCCATTCCCTGAGCTGGCAGAAGAAGAAGCTGCGCTGGTACGAAATCCATTCTGCTTCCCTCGATATCGCCAGCATCCCCGATGAAGTACAAGATGAATTCTTGGATCTGCAGAATGATTCCTCAGCATGTAATTTATTTGATGAAACATTGCTGACTCAATTTTGGTGTGCAACGTATCGATCATATCCAAATGCCACCATGCTAGCGTCTCGAGTTTTACTCCCCTTTGTGTCTACATATCTCTGTGAGGGCTGATTCTCAACGCTTCTTCAATTGAAAACCAAAATGAGAAACAGATTAAATGTTGAGAATGACAAGAGGTTGGCATTAGCGAAAAATCAACCGTGAATTTGTAAGCTTGTTAATGAGTTACAATTTCAATCATCGCATTAAATATGTCATAAGTTAACATTATTTTAAATTGTATTATACTGAAAAATCTATTTTCATTTACCCTATTAAAAAGCCTATTTTTAATGTATCGGGGTCACGGGTCACTTTGCCTCTATAAAATGGGGTCACGATCCTGGAAACCGCTGATTTAAAATAGCCAGAAGCAGAAGATTGCAGGGACTAATCCACCCAAGAAAAAAATTTAGGTGTTCCACAAGAACGGCCAAAACCCTATTAGTGTTTTCAGGCCATTGAAGAAGATGAAAGGCCAATACAGATGTTGGCAATTTTTTAAATGTTTGTAGCATTATTTTTGTACACAAAATAATATGTAAATTATGATTTTAATAGAACTGTTTTTTAATAATAAATTTAGATATTTATTAGTATACTGTACAGGATTCTTTTTTTTATAATATGCTATACCAATGCTCTTTGCCTTTCTGTTCTATGTTCATTTACTTCCAGCACTATGTTTAAAGTTACCTGAAATTCGTCATAATTAGGCCGAGAAGTAGTATGTCGATATCTAATACGATGTCTTCTCAAATCTTCACTAGTAAAGGTAGCCACTTTTTTCCACATATCAACATTAGTTTCAGATTCAATCAAACCGAATTGGGGTTCCTGTATTATATAATACTGTGCTTCGTCTACAACTCCTGGCACATTTGAAATAAAACTTAAATTAAAACTTGTTATCACAGCAGACGTCTCATGCATTAAAGTTAATCCGGTATTGTTATATATTCTCCAATAATGAGGAAACGCAGAAACACGGAGTTTTGACACCTTGCTAGTCTCGATTCCATCAGAAACTCTTAGTGACAGATACGATTCATCGGCACCTGAAGTATGATGAACAAAAACAATTTGCTCATTATCAATTTCATGTTGAGTAAATGAAGAGATTGGTACTCCTGATTTCTTTGCATGTTCCAAATGCCCAGATCCAGAGTCTACTACATTATATACTAGCTGTTTGGTTGAGCTATCAGGATCATTTGCATGTAGTAATTCCCGATTAATTATCCTTTTCATACCCTACAAAAATCTAAATGTCAATATATTTTAATTTGCAAAACTTGTAGTGGCATCAAAAAACAATAAACCTACAAAGATTAAAACATTCTCGAGCAACTGAATAACAATCTATGTTAGAGTGGTTCTCCAGAAAGTGCCATACACATTTGCCCGAACTAATTATTTAACCTTCATTTCAGTTTAAGGGTTTACTTTGTGTTTAACAGGAAGAACAAAATGGCCTTTAAATAATACCTGCACTATTTAAATACATAAAATTAATTTGTTATTTTATTTTTTTCACGTTTCAACTACATACCCACAACTATATTGTATTATAAAATTTAAAAAAAAATTATTAATCTGTAACCTGACAAGAAAGTCAAAAATTAAATTATAAAAAATGGGCTTTTCTATATTAAATAGAAATAAAATTACATTATTGAATCTAGTTATCTTACCTCTGTGCATACCTACTTTAATTCCTTTAAATTATGTAAGAAAGCAGCACAAGTTAGTGTACTTGTTTTAAAGGAAAACACATTTTAGCAATCATCCATTAATAAATGAAGATGGTTGCTATGATGTGCTGCGTACAATATTTTCCCAAATAAAAATAGCTGTGATGAACTTTTTAAAACATTGAAAGATTTAATATGTTACAATGTCTATTATAATATTACATAATGTGTTCTATTGTGTGTTATTTATTTTTATTTAGCTTCTATTTTATTCTACATTTACTGTATGTCAAATTTGAATGTAATATCTCATGTTTCTATGAATTAAAATTTTCCAAAATTAAGTTATTTTTCTTAAAATATTGTTTTCTTATCTTCTAACAGTTTTATTATTCAGTTTAGACCTAATAAACCGTATATATTATTATATGAAAGACTGATTTTAGAGCTTCCATCTTTCAGCTGTTTTTAGTAATGCCACTTTAATATTTAGCATTAACTGAAATACTCCTCAAGTTTTTATCTTTTGCTATATATTTTGTAATTCGTTTACTGCTCATACCACATGATAAAAAACTCCACAAAATTAAAATGAAGTACACCATATCGACTCGTCCAACGAAGACTGTCGTAACTCAATTTTTTCCACTTCTGAGTTATTACGCTAGGCACATTGCACGATATCTTAAGTTTATCCCTAGAATACTGTAGTAACTCAAAGTGTTATATAGGCAACTTTATACTCATTAATGCGAAATATAGTATCTCAAATACCTTTGTATTTTACCACGAAGAAAGTTGTATGTTTAGTTACTACAGTTTTCGTCGGAGATGCAACAGTATTTTGCGGAGTTAGCAATTGAATTTATTGTAGGTTATGTTTACGAGTAGTGTTCTTGTGGTTGTAGACTGAGATAAATAATTATTATAATACAACAGTGTTCATTATTAGTTAATTGAAAATAAGCTATGGATAGTGTATCACAGAGAACTAATCTAATACTGAGCAAGTTAAATAATCCAATTGTAAAAGAGTTTGTACAAAATCAGACAGGTATGTTCTAAGTAATACGTAATTATTATTTTTATATTGTCCTAGCACAGTAGAAGAAAGTAATTTTTGTGTGTTCTATTTCATTTATTATTGTTTTAAGGTGCATGTAAATCAAATATTGAAACTGTGGAAGTTCAACAAACGGAAAATAGTAGTATTAATGAAGATATTGCAGAAGTTTACTCAAATTCAAGTTTGTTTTCCGACTATTCTGTTGAAGATCCACATTATGTACCTTCTGAAAGTTCAGAAGTTTCAGATAATGTTGAACCACCTGTGTTACTACCAACTAGAAAACGTAAAGTAACACCAAAAGCAAAAGTAGGAAGAAAACGCGTTAGAAATCCCGATGAATGGATAGATAATAAAGCTAAAAGAAATCTAAATAACGGTACTGAACATGAAAATCGTAAAGGGAAACTCATTCCAGCAAGAGAAATGGCTGCTTCTTGCAAAGAAAACTGTAGGTACAAATGCAGAAATAAATTAAATGAAGAAGTCCGAAAATTGATTTTTGATGGTTTTTGGAAGTTAGGGGACCACACCAGGCAATGGGATTTTATAGTAAGGTGCGTTAAACAACTTGAGAAGAAACAAGTCACTGTCAAGAATGGAGATTCAAGAAGAGCTTTTTCTCGGGAATACCATTTTACAGTCGCCAACAATGATAATAAAATTTGTAAAACCATGTTCCTAAATACCCTGGGTATTTCTGAGACGTTCATAACTACTGCTTTAAAAAAAATAGGGATGGTGGTATGGTTGATATGGATATGAGAGGAGAACATGTCGTCAGAGTAAACAAAAGGCCTGAAGCTGTAATAGAGAATATTAGAAAACACATCAATCTTTTTCCAGCTGTACCCTCTCACTATACCAGAAAAAATTCCCAGCGAAAATTTCTGGAGGGAAATCTAAATATAGCAAAAATGTATAGACTGTATTTAGAATATGCTGAGGATCTTAAATGGGACGCTATAGCAACACAAAGACAATACCGGGATATCTTTAATTCGGAATATAATCTAGCTTTTTATAAACCGAAAAAAGACCAGTGCGGCACGTGTTGTGCATATAATAACACGGATGCTGGCAACAGAACAGATAAAATGGAAGAGGAATACAATGTGCACATTTTAAACAAAACAGCTGCCCGAAACCAAAAAGATGCTGATAAAGAACTATCTCTTAATGATAAATCGGTTCGTACGGTATGTTTTGATTTACAGAAAGTCTTAGTAACGCCTCAGTCAGATGTTAGTGACTTCTACTATAAAAGTAAATTAGCAACATACAATTTTACTATATACGACTTAGGTAATAACAAAGGCTATTGTTATGTTTGGTATGAGCAGTTATCAAAGAGAGGTCCAAATGAAATTTCTAGCTGTTTATGGGATTTTTAAAAAACATTAAAGATGAAGGTATCAGAAAGGTGATTCTTTATTCTGATAACTGTGGTGGTCAAAACCGCAATCGCTTCATTTTTTCAATGTTTGCTTTTGCATCAGCATCTTTTAAATTAGAAATAACACATCGATTCTTAGAAAAAGGGCACACTCAAAACGAGGGTGACAGCATGCATGCTGTCATCGAAAATGCCAGAAAACGACATTCTGCAATATACACCCCAGATCAATGGGTTAGCCTAATCAAGATGTCTAAAGTTACGGGTAAACCTTACCAAGTCAAAGAAATGTCACAAGAAGACTTTTACAGTTTTAAGGTAATGGTTCAAAAACAAAATTGGAAAATAGATACCTCCGGGAATGTTGTTAAAATAAGCCAAATAAGGGATATCTATTTTGATCCAACGAAACCTAATGCAGTATTTTTTGCCTATAATTTTGGAGATGATTATAAAGAATTGAACTTGCAAAAAAATTTACGCCAAAAACAAGACAACACTTTACCGCAACTGTACAAAAACTTATTACCAATCGACAAGAAAAAATTGGACGGTCTGTTAATGCTTTGCAATACAAATAGGATTCCATCAATGTATCATGGGTTTTACAATTCTCTGATGCCTGCTAAAGAAGTAATTGCAACTCAAGAAGTGGAAGATTATTCAGCTGAATTGACTGACCAAGAGATAGATTCGGAATAGCAATAGATATTCAATATAATCAAAATACCCATTTATGTTCCTACTTAAATTATAATTATACACATTTATTAATTTTGTAATACTACGTTCTTGATAACCAATAATAAAAGTTTTACTTCGTTCAACATTGTAATAACTCATTTCTAGTTTAAATTTGTTCCGAAGAAAACTGTAGTATCTCATTCCAAATTTGAAAATTAATGCCCAAACAAATATTTTCTAACAAAATGTCAAGTAAAACCTAAAAGTCAATAACGTGTTAAAAAACGAATTACATTGACCCTATTATACAAAAATGGCAGGTCATTGATTATTTTATAATTTCTTTGACCTCGGTTATCTCAAAACTACAAAAATTGAGTTACTACAGTCTTCGTTGGACGAGTCGATATATATTGTCGTGGAATTCAAATGTTTGTAAAATAGTAAGAATAAATAACGGGATATGAGTTTGAAAAACAATGAACAAGTAACATTAGCTCCCGTGACAATCTAGAATCTAGATGGTGCACATGATTTTAATATTTTGCATTTAAGATGAAAGAGAATTAAAAAATCTAAAACCATATTGATTGTTTTATTTTAAGTAAAAAACTTGAACATAACTACTAAAAACAGTTGGAAGTTGTAGACATTTCAACCTATTGCTTGATTTAGACCCTAATTTAAGCTATACTTCTTTTTTGTTAGTCGGTTAATTATTAGTATTGTTGTATATGTTCAAGATTTTGGGTGGGAGTATGTTTTATAGGGCACTCTACATCCTGGCACAGTCAATTTTATAATTGTTTATTTGTAAAAAGATCTATGTATAATTGTTTTATCTTAAAGGAAGCTATATTAACATGTTAACATTTGTTGATTACTATAGCTAAACAATTGCTTACAATTTAAACTGAAGGGAATATAAGAATTTTTTTAGCTATAGTGATAGAAATAACAAACTCCTACTAAGAAACTCGAAAAAGAGAATAATTTAAGTGCAGCAATTGTTTTGTGGTGGTTACCAACACATTTTGTATTTCCCAGCCTAGTATATTATCGTAGAAAAATTAAATAATGATGATTTTTCGGCTTCGATTAAGCCAAAAGAATGTGTAGCTTCAGCCTGTATACGGTTTATTAAATTAAATAATAAAGTTGCTACAAGCTAGGGCAGTATAAGGCTACAATTACTTATAAGAAAATGAAATACAGTTGAAGTCGCTTATAGTGAACCTGCTTATAAAGAACCGCCGAATTTAGTAACTATTCCCAAAAGTTCCACCAAACTGCCCATATGCTTTACAATTATAGTATATATGTTACGGGTAAAGTTAGATTAACGGCTAAACCTAAGATTACCCGGGTAAACTGCGTACTACCCACGAGACATGGGTAAAATCCGAAATATAATTTAAATTAAAGACGTTTCGAACCCAGGTAAAACTTACCGTAGCCAACTTTAACCAAGTGACAGCGGATAGAACACGGTTTACACCAGTAAAGCTCAAAACGTGTTTAATTTAAATTATATTTCGGACTTTACCCATGTCTCGTGGGTAGTACGCACTTTACCCAGGTAATCCTAGGTTTAGCCGTTAATCTAACTTTACAAATATAACGAATTTCCGGAAATATCAATCTGCAAAATTGTTCCCATCCTTGGATTGTTGTTCTTAAAAATACCTAAAATATTTTTTTAAATATCAGCATGTATATAAACACTCTTAACAAATATCAGAGGATATGTTTAGGTAGTTATTTTCCTTAGAAAAGTACATACATTTTTGGGACTTTCCAGTTTTGGCATTTTTGAATTGTAAAAGGATTAAGTTCCATTCTTTTTCTTAGAAAACTAAATTGTTAGGACTTTCCAGATGGTTTCGGTTTCTTTCTCTTCTCCCATTTATAGCTCACGGTCTTGGGGAATTGAGCCATCTTCTATATTCTTTTCTGTCCCTAGCTAGGGTTCTTAGTTGTTACCAGGTTTTTCCCTTACTTTTATCGATTTCCTTGATATTATCTTCCCATCTTTTTCGGGGTCTTCCTCTTGGTATTTGTCCTTCACATCTCATTTCAAAGACCTTTGGATATCTTTCGGTCCCCATTCGGATCATGTGGCCATACCATTGTAATTGTTTTCTTTCTAAATTTTGTATTAAAGGGTCTTGTTGCAGGTCTTCTCTTATGCTTCTGTTCCTTATTCTGTCTCTTCTCGTCTTCCATATTACCTGTCTTAGGTATCTCATGTCGGCTGCAGTTTGTTTCGATCTATGCTTGTCTGTCAGTGCCCAGGACTCTGCTGCATATAGTAATGTATGGGTATATATGGTCTGATACAGGTGCATTTTTGTTTTCATGCTTTTTTCCTATTAGTGTGTTATTAACTTGGTAGTAAATCTTGTTGGCCTGGCTAATCCTATTTGTTATTTCTGTAGCTATTCGACCGTCTTTACTAATTAAAGTACCTAGGTATTCATAGGTATATACCTGTCCTAGGGCATTTCCATCTATATTTATATCTACATGCCTTGCGTTCTCCGTTTTTATTATATGTATGACTTTACTTTTTTCTATGTTTATGGTCATTCCTTTTTGATGTAGATGTCTTTTCCATGTGTCTATGTTGGCTTGGAGTTGTTACGGGTTTCTTGATATTAATAGTATGTCATCCGCATACAGTAAAAGAGTCTTAGAAAACTAAATTGTTACGACTTTCCAGATGGGTTCGGTATTTAAGTTGTAAAAGGGCGAGGATGCTTAGTAGGTGGTAAATTATCAAAAAAGCAACTAACAATTCTCGTTTGTGCTAATTTATCGGGTATGGAAAAAAGTAAATTGTTGGTGACCGGGAAATCATTAGAGGCACGATATTAAAAAAATTTAAAAAGTTTGCCTTTGAACTACACGGCCAATAAGAAGGCTTGGATGACTGCAGAAATATTTGTAAATGAATTGAGAAGGTAAGATCTTGATTTATGTGGGCAAGGGAAAAAAATTTGTTTGCTTGTTGATAATTGTCTCACGCATCTGTACGTAAATAACTTACAAAACATAAAATTGCAATTTTTGCTGGGGAAACTACGTCAAAATTGCAAGTTATGGATCAGCGCGTCACTCATAGTTTAAAGTGCCACTATAGAAAGCTTCTAGTTTTAAAGCAATAAATTGCATCGAAGCTAAAGAAGATGCACAAGTGACAGTGCAATAAAATTTTATTCATAATGCTTGGCAAAAAGTACTGCCACAAACAATAAAAAACTGTTTTCGTCATGCTTGATTTCTAGAAAACGAAATATCCAATTTTGAATTTGATATTGAAGACGACATGCCAATATTAAAGTGGATCAAAATGAACTGTGACAAGTTTCAAGATAGTGATTCAACAGATTACGTTAACCTAGATAAAGGCATAATACCTATAGAAATGGTGGATGAAAACGAAATAGTTACAGAAATAAAAAATTCTGTTCCGTTTCAAAATGTAGAATTTGATGATGAAGTCGTTGACCAAGAGGAAGAGTCATATGTGGAACTACCTAAGATCACCGTTTTGGAGGCCTTGCAAAAAATAAAAGACCTTCACCGTTTCTTACTGTCTTCTGCCGTGTCCCAAAATGTTTGCAACTGTTTCAGGGAAGTGGTGGGAAGTGGTCGCGGACTGTTTTTGATAATAAAAAATAAACAAACCAAAATTACAGACTTTCATAAAACACTGATATTAGATACTTATCCATATCATGAACTAGATATATAAACAAGTTCTTTTGCGCTTTTATTATGTGCTGATGTGCTATGTAAATAAATACATATTAAATGAAATGTTTTTCTTGCATCATTTATTAGGTACTTGGGATATAGCGAACTCATTTTGCAGGTTCCTCACGGTTCCTTATAATCGATTTCAACTGTAATTGTATTGCTACTAACTTTTTTAATATGAGATTCTGGGTTCCAAAAATGATCCTTTTGGGAGAACCACCCATTACTGTGATTTCTGCATCACCTTACCTGAACAACACTGCTACTAAACATGCCGCACCGATCGTTAGAGACAGCACATTAATCTTAAATAAATAAAAACATTAATACAATTAAATATACGTTAACTAATAAGAAAAATTACCATTCAGTTATACTAAAATTTATACGCTCTTCCAACGGATTATATGGCAAAATGCATTCACATAGCAACAGCAGAAAGGAGGATGGTCAGCAGCTCATTAACTCATTTCAAATAAAACCATGCAAACTAACAGACAGCGGCTTACCCGTGCCAATCGCAGTACCGTGGTAGTAGATATATTCAGAGAAGGGGGATCATTTACAGGTGTTATATTGGCAGTTAACATTAGACGAAATCTACCTTGCAGATAAACAGGTAAAATATACACATCCGCAGCGGAAAATTCAACTTCCATGATAATATGATCTTGAGCATGTTCCGAGCCATCATGAACATAATACACTTTATCTCTAGATATGTCAGATAATGTAAAGGAATTCTTCTCGTGCGGCCATACATCAATTACAACACTCCCATGTTCAGGGGCTTCCACTATGTGAAATATAACTCCAGATTCGCTCACCCCATACTTTGGATAATCCAAAACAAGATGCAAGTTGGTGGTTGTTATTAATACACTTTGACCCTCAACAACTTGAAGAGGTTCTAGTATTAAAAGTTCCAAGTCTGTGGCTAAACTTCCTCTAGATACCACTTTGTCATTTTTTGCATAACTAGAATTTGCACAAGAGTCTGATTTACACAAGCACTGATAGGAGTCCAAACCTTGTTGAATGCACATGCCTTCATTGTTGCAAGGATTCTTCGTTAAACAAGGAAACTGCCACACACAACCATTCAACAGTCCCTCCGTAACACGAGCATTACGTAAACCTAGATGCTGCTCACCTATTTTCAAATACCGCACACATCCTTTAAAGCTGCCATCGGGTATTTTAAGCCCTTTGGATGCTGCTCTAGCACGTTTATTTGAATCCATACCACCCACATACAACACATCACTGGATTCCCAAGAATATCCAGTTAATTTAGATAGTTTTGCATTTTTTGTCCAAGAATCAACAGTTAACTCTACTGAAGGGGAATTTACACGTACCAACACCTTATGCCAATGTCCATCGGCTACAAATACATCATTTATTATATCAGTTACTTTATTGTCTCCAAGTTTTAATACAACTCGGAGCTTTCCCTTCCATAACTCTAAAGACACTGTGTCTAGTTTCAAAGGCAAGCCGGTGTTATACAATACAATAGCACTCTTCTCCGATAAGGTTTTCAATTCCAGCTGCCAACTCATAAAATCAAGGGCTGGTGGTGTTAGTACTGTAAGAAAGGCTCCATCACTTATAAAACTCATTGGTTGACTAGGGTCTGCATCAAATTCTGCTCCACAATTCCAAGTTACACTTTGCACTATTGTAGTCTGTGCCTGTCGGTGCCTTGCTCGTTCTAAAATAGAAATTCCATTGTAGACTAAATCGGCCAAACAGCCGCGGAAATTTTCCAGATGTCCAAAAAATATATCTGTATAATTTCCATGTCCACCCACGAATAAACCATAATGGACATTTAATTCAAAAAACTTTCCTGGTAACCGTTTCCTACAATGAATGCAAAGAACAGCTTCAAAATCATGTGTATGTAACACTACAATCGTACTTACTTGACTGAATGCAAATTATCAATAACCAAAGATAAATTGGCTTCCCTGCGTGTAACTGAAACTTTGTGCCATTGCAAATCATTTAACTTTATGCCCGAGGGTGAAGAAACTTCAAATTCTCCAGAACCTAGATTAATATTTAACTTCAATCTGGCGTTGTCAAGACGTAAGATACAATAATCGGTTGTGCCGGCTACCAAAAGAATCAGGGCATCTGGCAAATGGGTACGAAACTTAAAACGTATGTCGGTATAACCTTTTGCTTCTTTGAGTGGTATTGAAATAAAACTATTGCCATAGAATGAAGCTGCAATGGAGGGATGCTATTAAATGACTAGAACACAAAATAAATCTACAACAAACCTTGATCTAAGCACTTGCTCAGTGGTACAACCATCAAAAGAACTATCCAGGACAAAAACAAAGAAAGCGCCATCATAAGGTCGCATTTGCCAGAAAACTTTCATATTCATACACCTTCATAATAAGGTTAGTGCTACTTCTGCTAGCACCTTTCTCACCCTTGCAGATATCGTATTTATCGCAAATTTGGAATTCGACTACTTCTTGATATATTCCTGACTTCATGCGGACCTACTAACAAACATCGGTAGCTAATATTTACTAATAAGCACTTTCTAAGAGATACTCCCATATGAACATAGGCCGTAAGCTATTGTGGACGCTATGGATCGGGAAAGTTCGTAAACGGGACGTTAAAAACTGGAATTGAATGTTTTGGAAAATTTAATATACCTACTCTGTTCACACTAATAGTAACAGTAACAGTAAATATGTATAATAAAAAAAAAATAAAAAAAATAATATATAATTTTTACTGCGATATTCAACGATATACAGCAAAAAATAATGGTTCATTACCTAGGTAAATTGATTTTTAATGGCTTCTGTAAATGAAACACGCTGTAAATTTAATGTTTTTGCATTTCTTTGATTTTTCTCTACATAAAAGCATATACCTATAACGAATTCTGTTAACTGCACTTGGGCACACACATTAAATTTACCTATAATTTTTTATTTTCTATCAGCATACATAATCAGATGACATTTCCTCTTATTATTAAATATAAATCTAGTCGCTTCCTATTTAATTTAAAACTAGCTGCTGGCGGTAGATTAGCTCATCACTTCACATTCCATGATACACCAATTCCGCTTACCCTGAATCCAGTGAACCCACGTTCCAGTTGACAATTTATACCTCTATTTTTACCACTCTGTTATGACAAGGGAAATACAGCGAGTGTTTATTTATTACTATTTTGTTGTGGTTGTGATGTGATTAAGAATTCAGAACGAAATCAAAATTACGCCATATAGCCTTTGCGATGGCGAGAATGAATTCTACAAGTTTGTACATAACCACGAACCAGTTAATTTTGAAATCCGATCCAAATAATCCAAGTACCTGGCAAGATTTATATCGTTTAGCGCCCTATCTCAGAAACTCCTTGTGTTGTGTTGTATGCGGAAATCTTTTGATTGATCCACTCACGCCTGCTGTAGGAAAGTGTCAACATCACTTATGTAGAAAATGCAGAGGTGGTCGAAAAAAAATAAAACCTGCCTGTGCTTGGTGCAAAGACTGTAAATTGTATAACGAAAATAAGACTTTACGTATATTACTTCAGTGTTATAAGAAAATGTGTATAATGTTAATAAATTCCGGTATATTTCGACGATTAGCGGAGCAAGCATCTCAGACCAGCATAGCATCGGGTGTTGAACGAGGAGCTGGTAATCTCATAATGTTGATAAAAGAAGGAGCAGCCTTTCAGGATGATTACCAAATCAATGTAGGATTGTCAAAATCGATGTACAGCATTTTACCATGCATTTATACAAATTCGTCTACTCAGACTTTACAATTTGCACATAGCGATAAAAATAGGGGTATGTTGTTAAATTCTAATGTACAAAATGTTACAAATGGTAATACATTATACTCGGTCATGTATGCTGGTTCTGGTAATAAAATTACAATTAAACGCAAATCTAAAGAGTTATCCTCCGAGAGTAAAGTGAACAGAAATACTCAATTAAAAAAGGATAATGGTGCTAAGGTAAGAATTAATCTTAATACAATATTAGACAAATACTATAAAAAAAAGTGTAATCTTTTAGGGTGGAGTTTTCAAGAAGCCAACCAATAAAGTTGTATTAAAATCTCGACGTGGTTGTCGTTGTGGAAATGCCACTGCTACACCTGGAAAACTAACATGCTGTGGTCAGCGTTGTCCTTGTTATGTAGAAAGCAAACCATGCATGGAGTGTAAATGTAGAGGCTGTAGGAACCCTCATCGTCCTGATGGCAACAAAGTATGTGATATTTTTGCACGTAATGATAGTAAATGTATGTATTTGCCGAAGTATATATAAGTAGGGCATAGAGCCACTAGGAGGTCGGTTATCTGACCTATGTTTCGATAAGTTAGATGCATTTTTTTCTTCGTTACTTTGATGTACTCACGATCAGCTAATGCTGATTAGCTAAAGTATAAAGAAATTTTGCATTATAATTTTGTATATGATGAGAAGTAAATTTTACCTATATAATCTTAATGTGAAAACTCAAGATAATTTCTTGGTATTTAACCAAATTTATTATTCTTGTGGTAATAAAACCATGGAAATTAATAACATTAAATCAGGAGAGTTTCTGATATACAATATTTATTATGATGATAATTTTAGTACTATAATGTACAGTAAAGCAAATATAATACAATCATCAGAAAACTTAAAATTTTCTAAATCTATCTTCTTGTAAACTGATTTACAAAACACTGATTTCTTCTCTAAATCTTGAAACACTCGTTAATGATTCAAGTTGGATCTGTCCATCCATTAAAAAATACTCAAAATCTAGTGTTTTTTTGAGGGAAATATAAATGTGAATATTCTGCCCGGTGCACATAAAATAAAGAAGTTGGTGAACATATAAAAATTTTTGCGGCTCTGGTTATAGTCCACTTCAAGACATATCGTTATTACCTCACCGAAGGGCGCCTGGTAATCCCTGATTAACACTTAATGAAGTTGTAAACACAGGTAAAATAACAAAGCGGGCTTTAGGAATTTCATTTCTTTGCAAAATGTAACTTTACCTGAATACGGCCGCCGGTGCTTTTAAGCCAAGTCATAAGTAGCTTATAAATCCTTGTTCTGTAAGTACCTTTTTAAAGTGGATAACGGTATATCTGGATGTGGATTCTACCTGCACCTAATACGTAAGCCTTGAATCAGAATTTTGTATTCATTGTTTTTATAAAAAGTTCAGTTAGATTAAATCTGAAATTTATTTTCCAAATCGATATTTTATTTTCCATTATAACTGATTATTACACTCTTTTTTTAAATCAAAATAACTTCAGTACTTTGCCTTTATCTGAGCATGTAACATTTTGAACAAAGACTGAAAAGAATAAAAATTTAAATGAACATCTTGGTGAAATATTTATTAAATAATACATGTTTGATAAATTTTGCATTTCAGGAAGGTGTATGTCTAATAACATTAAAGGCTCCAGTAATAATTCCAATTTTTTAATAACTGCAAATAGTATCATTACCGATAAACAATTTGGATTTAGAGAGGATACGAGCACAACAGACTCATTTTTTAAATTAACCAACAAGGTTTATAATAATATTCACAAGGAAAAAACATCACTATTTTTCACCATCTCTGTAGAGTGTAAGGTATGATAAATTACTAGCGAAACTACATACCTGTGATGTTAATATTTTAATTTTTTCCTTGAATACTTCCATTAACGCTATTTATATTAAATATGTCGGTTAAATATGCCAATTTAAGGCACCAAATATCATTATGAAGACATTTTTAAAAACATCTGTACCTTCATTTTTGAAAAAAGCCAACAATTCATTCCTATGTTCTGAAATTGGACACAGCACTTGACCCCTGAATAACCATCTTATTTCAATGTACAAAAATAAAAATTCGTACTGAGCTTCCATAGATATGCATAATTTTTTAAAAAGGCTTTTCTTAAAGGTCTCGATTTGATGGAATTTACCATAAAAATGAATTACCAGTCTGATTCTAAATCACATTCCGTTTGTACTCGAGTTATATTATATTATTTTAAAATCCTAATTATATTAACTCGCTTACTTGGATAGTTCAATGGAAAATGCAAGTTACATTGATAAAAATTGACAATATTAAGTTTCCCACTTCCAGCATGCTGGTATTCCTATGAAGATTATATGTTTACCAGGCTCATAAGTAATAAATAATTTTATGGGATCTCAACAATATTGGACGAACACGTACAGAATGCTAACTTGTCTTTGTGCATTTCTTCTTGCTTTCCAATTTTTTAAAATATTTTTGAAAAGTCCGACAAACAAATGTGAAATGTTTGTAGTTCTCAGTTCAATCTGTTGATTACAGAAAGATAATGTATAAATCTTGTCTAGTTGTAAATGGTGTTTCACAGAACACTTATAACAAGTTCATAGAACGGTAGTGTTCGGAGGAACAACGGTGAGGAACCCCTGCCTTGTACACTGTTAGCATCCTATTTAGGTAAATATCCGTATGGTGTTCCACAAAAAAAACCCATGTCTGTTTTCATGTACAGTTTCTGTTCTTAAAAGGTAATCTTATTCTTTTTTCAGAACATACAATGCTCTTAGTTGAATGATCAGACTGGGATAATTTAGTTGTTGATATAAAACAAAACTTAAAATTTGAAACCTCATAATGTAAATTTGAGAATACTAATTGGTTTCTTTTGGTCTGAATAAAATTTATTAAATTGGTGTAAAAATTTTAGAATTCCCTACCACAATATGTGAAAACAACTCGTATAAAATATATAACTGTAAATTATATCAAAAAGTGAACAAATGGTTTTGAATTATGCTTAACCAACATTTTTGCTGGCCTTGTCTGGTATATACATATTTAATAAATTTCCTCCTGTACAGGATTCTCTAGCCACAAGAACATTGAGAATGCTGTATAGCAGGGGTGCTCAAACAGTCGATCGCGATCGACTGGTCGATCGCGAGAGGTTTTTAAGTCGATCGCGTACATATTTATAAAAAGTATTCTAAATATTTTTTTTTATAATTGAACAACTGAATAAAATGGATTTGAAGAATTATCCGGCTTTGAAAGCAAGAATCGCCTCACAGACAAATTATGATGTTACGATTTATGAGAGCGAAATAAAAAATATACTGTGAGTTTGAAAGGCGTTTTTCCGATTTTACACAATTTAACTGATATAACTTTCATGTGTTATCCATTTTCTTGTGTGGATGTTGAAAAAACTGCTTTTGAAATATCAAACACGTTCAATTTCTATCGTAAATGAGGTCTTGAAAATTATGTCAGATATTCATCTCAAAGCCAGAGCAACAGAAAACAAATTTTGGGCTTGTTTATTAGAAGAAAAATATCCATGTTTGAATCAAATAGCCCTTCAGTTAACAACATAATTTGAGTCAACTTATTTGTGCGAGTCTGCGTTTTCTGAAATGAAAATAGTTAAATCTAAATATCGTAATCGGCTCAGTGACAAACATCTTAATTCATGCTTGCGTTCGGCACTTAATAATTATGTGCCATCCTATGAAAAGTATGCAGATGACATGCTGTGCCATTCATCAACATCAAAATAACATTAGTTGTTGTATCTTTGCAAATTAATAAATATAACCATTTATAAACTTTGTATTTTATTTTTACCTAGTCGATCGCTTGCCGGCTAATGCTTTTATGGTCGATCGCCGATGGTTTGAGTCTGAGCGCCCCTGCTCTATAGTGTATTTGTTGAATCTGTTCTTTGTTATGGAATAATATTTTGAGGAAATGCTTTTAAAGCTATCGACACTGAGTAAATCGCACAAAAATTTATCATGAAAACCTTGATAGAAGACGTAAATATTACCCCTTCCATACCTTATTTTAGGAAGTAAATGTGTCATTGTTGTCTTTATTGTGTGTAAAATCAATGTCATTAGTTTTATATAAAAATCCACCCTTGAAAACTTCGTTAGACACAATTACAACACTCGAGCAAAAACTAATTGTAATATTATAACCAAAAATTTACAATATTATTCCAGATACATATGACTCCCTTAACAATGTGTTCTTTTTCTCTAAAAACAAATAACTATCTCTATTAAATCAATTCAAAACTGCATCATTCATTTGTTACAGTAGTCTCGGCAACCAAATACTTTTGGGATATGTATGTTAGTCTCTTAGTTTTTTTTTTTACTCCTGGGTCTGAACAATAAATTTTATTTTTCTTAATTAAGTACTCACCTGCAAGTATTACTTAGATGCATTATCGCTAACGTTGTTTATATACTATACATATATAAATTTATACATGTAGGTACTTCAACTTTACTTTATAGATTTGTTTTATAAATAACAATTATAAAGTGATTTCATTTCATATAAAGAGACAATATCTGTTGCCACGTGTGAATTACGCTTTAGTTGTACATTGGTTTTTTCTGTAATTACAAAAAATGTCAAAACGTAGTGTTAAAATAGCTCTCTGTTGATTTCATTAAAAATTTTAATGTTGCATTAATATGCTATTTTGTTTTATTAGGTACGAGCACATACACCTCATTTGGAACTTTTTCAACAAGTGCCATTAGGGGAACCGCAGCAACCTCAGCAACAACCACAGTTACAATTGCGAAAACAACCATTGTTACAAAATGTAAATGTTGAACTAGACCCAGGTCTTACTATAGAACAACTAAATGAACATCTAATGGTTGCTAATATCAAAGGTTAGTGTTTTAACAACAGTTACTTAATGATAATAAACATAACTAATTTTAGTGTTGGATTCGTATACAAAAATATCCTCATCTTTACCACATGCAATTTTAATGAACGACGGGGATACCTCTGACAATGAAGACGAAGAAATAACAGTAGATGTTTGACTGAAAAGACTTTTAAAGTTAATTAAAATTAGGACATAAGTAATATTACCACCATGGAAATATCCATATTTAGTATTTTTATAATTATATTTGCAGTGATTGAATTTACACAAAACAGACAATTATCATATAATCAACAAATTCCAAAGCTCATCGAAAATTGAAATTTGTTAAATATGTTATTGTAATAAGCAATGGCTAAATAACTACATAATGACTTATGTAAGTGCATGTATGACGACTACATATACAATTTTCAAATAATTATCTGCAAAAGTACAACTACATGGGTGTGCCTAATACAACAAGACCATTTGCTACATATGGAAGGAACGGAGTGCGTGTTATTTAATGATATCCAAAGAAAGATTTGGAAGAGGACTTTTTGATATACCCTGGAAAATTTGCAATTTCCATTTCTATTGTTATTTAGTTAAAATCATGTGTGATTCACAAAGAAATTTATTTTTATAGCAAATGACAACATTTTGAATAATTTTTGTTTTATAGTAGGAGTCTTACAATTGTGTAGAAAATTGCAAAATTTACAATTATACTTTAAATGATTTCCAAGGGTTTTATACAAAGAGGATGCTACGTTATGGTTTAATTTTTAAGTGTGTATTTTAACACTGTTTAAATTGGGTAAAGTTCAGGAAATTTTAATAAACTTTCTCATTGAAAAAACTCAATTTGACACTCTTCCCTCATGAGCATTTTCTCAGCTGCCCATTAATATACTGCTAGTTGCTTTTTGGTTAAAGTGAGAACATGCTATAGCAGAAGTTCATCAACAGACAACCAAAATTGTTGATTTGTGTATCAATTATGCAAATTTCGGAATTTTAAAATTCTAATGCGACCAAAAGGTAGAAATTTAAAAATACAGCAACATACTCTGTTAACATAGTGCGTGCTAAACAATGTGACTGCAGTTGTCAAACATTAAGTTTTTAAAATCACTGTAATTTATTTATAAACTACTATCATTGTGACTGGCATTCGCTGCGTACATTAGAATTTGGAATTAGCAAGCAGTTTTAATAGGTTCTGAATTTACGTGAACAGTTGAATGAATATAATAAATAAAGAACAATTTATTAAATCTAACAGAATATATGAGAAACATAATACACACTTACATTTGGTGCTACAGCGACTATCTAAATAAAAAGTAAAGATAAAACTCACGTGAAAGTTATTACTTAAGTACTTTTGTGTATGAATATAATTCAAAAATTGTTTTTAGTAAGTTACCCATATTTGTTTTTAGTAAGTTACCCATATTGCTTATCATTATACATGCTGATTTTAATTTAATTCCGATGGTTAAGATACATTTCACTTCTAGAACTATATGTTGATACATTGTGAAAAATGATGTAAAGTAAAAATAGACAGATATGTTGCACATCAAATTGTATGCCTTATCAGTATATTATGTCGTTGGTATTTCTTTTTTTTAGTGTGAACTTACGTGATACAGTTATTAAACTGCTGCATGAATGTATAGGCAGTTCTGCCATAATTTGTGTTTGTATTTGACATAAAAAATAAATTTATTTTACATTTGGATACCTATCTAAAATGTATTTTTGCTACCTATCTTATGTTATTCTATATTTTACTGTCTATCTATTATCCTTGGTGATTCATGTAAGAGTATAGATTTATAGAAGCTTAACAATATATAACCCAATCAGTGTTGGATTTTCCAATAGGCTGACTAGGCTGCAACCTTGGACCTAGAGGTTTATTAGGGCCTCACAATGAAAATTCAACAAATTACAATAAATGAAAAATAATAATACAGCCATACTTATTTAGAAAACAGTCAAAAAACATTATAAAAATTTGAAACATTATTTTTGATAGCTAAAATTAAAAAATTATTATTTATTGGATTATAAGATGTAGCACAAAATGTGGAAATCATGATCAAAAAGCAACCAGACGTAACTGTGACTGCAATGGATACTTTCAAAATAGGAAACACTCAACAGAAACAATTTATAGTTGCAAAAATATCATCATGGGGACAAAAAAAGGAAATAAAAATAAACTCAAAGGTAAGAACATTTATATTGAAAATGACCTAACAAACAAAGAACTGCTGATTCAAAAAAAATCAGAGAAGCCGCAAAGGAAGAAAAAACTGCTGGCAGTGAAGTAAAAATAGGCTATAATAAGCTAACAATTAACAGACACGAATATGTGTGGAACAACGAAAAGGGAGAGCTTGTTCTTTCACCGAACACTGCCCCAAAAAACTAGTACAATTACTAAGTACCCAGATACCGATGACAACACAGGCAATGGAAAAGGCAAATAAGAATAAGGCAGCCAAAAAGAAACTAAAAATAAAGCAAAAAACACAATGAAGATACAAACATGGAACATAAAGACACTATTAAGCGCTGGAAAAATGGAAGAAGTAGCAAAAGAACTAATGCGCTATAAAGTAGACATAGCTGCACTACAGGAAACGAGATGGAAAGAACAGGGAGAAATTAACAAAAAGAACACACAATGTTATATTCAGGGGGAAAATGGAACAGGTTTCATTGTGAACAGAAGTTTACGTGAAAACATTTTGCACTTTAAACCTTAGATGGAAGATTATCCTACCTGCGAATTAAAGCAAAACCAATAAACCTTCCATCATAAACACCAACAGAAGTAGCAAACGCACGAAAAAGAACAGTTGTATAGCAAACTGGAAGAACTAAGTGGAAAAATACCCAAACATGACACTCTTTTGATACTAGGAGATTTTAACTCCCAAATTGGGAAAGAAGACTACATAAATAGCGTAGCTGGAAAGGAGACAATTGATGAATTTACTAATGACAATGGAAATAGATTGTGTAACCTAGCAGCAGTACTGGACCTAATAATAGGTACCACAAAATTCAAACACAAGAAAATACATAAAATCACATGGAGATGACCAGGTGGAAATATTGATGAAGGAAATCAAATAGACCACGTGCTTATCCAAAAAGGAAGAGAAACGTTCATAAATGACATACGATCTTACAGGGGTATGGATGCAAACACTGATCACTACCTAGTAGTAACAGAAATGAAGCAGAAAAAAGCAAAAAACAGAAATGAAGAGAAGAAGTGCAAAAAACTAAATACAGAAAATCTAAACAATGAAAGACTACGAGAGGGATATACTATAGAAGTAGATAAAGAACTAGAAGAATAAGAAAAAGTTACGGTCATAGATCAAAGATGGGGTAACATCTGTAGAAGTGTAACAAGTGCACCAAGAATAATAGGATATAAAGAAAGGAAGACATGGAGAGAATGGTTCGATAGCGAATGTGATGACAAATAAACTCAAAAGAGAAGCAAGATTAAAATGGATAAGAACAAAGAAACTAGCAGACCTAGAAAGCTACAGTGAGGAAGCAAACAAGATATATAAACAAAAAAAGAATATGTGTGGCTAAAAGAAAAGACGGAAGAAATAGAAAACAATAGCAGAAGCAACGATGCAAAGACACTATACAGGAAAATACGGGGTCAAAAAGAAATTTGCAGATTAAAACAAGAGGGATGAAGAACGAGGAAGGAAATATAGAACACTCGCCTGATAAAATCAAGAAAATATGTGAAAAACACTTTCGGAAACTACTGAATGAGCAAGAAGAGGAAGAGGAAAATAAACAACGAGAGGAAGAAACAGTAGACAATAACAATGAAGAAATACCAGAACCAACATATGAGGAATTCAAGAATGTAGTGCGCAATATTAAAAATGAAAAGGCCCTGGGAAAAGATGAGATAAACGGAGAGCTGTTAAAACACGGAATTACAGAGGGATTTCGCTACTTAATACAGCCAGTGGCGGATTTACCAGCGGGCTGAGTAGACTGGACCCTAAGGCGGCAGATTTTAGGGGCGGCAAATTTGGGGCAAATATAAAATTTTTGAAGTTATAAGTTATATATAATGCTGCGGTAGAGTGAATTCAAAATACATGTAAAAGAGAGGTAATATTTTATGTCAGAATGAGAGGTAATATTTTATGTCAAAAATTGTAATGAAGAGAGACCACATTCAAAAATATTCATTTTTATTTATATTGCCGCATTTACTAATTTTCCTCCCACCACGTGCTGCTGCTTTTTGCCGCGTAAAGAAAAGACTTTTTAATAAAGTAGGTACTTATATTTTATATTCTCTTCTCTCTCAAATAATATAATTTCCCTTGAGCGATAGCAGTACAGACAACAACTAGTACAAGATAAATGAATGCTATTTCTTTTTCATTTCAAACTTAAAACAGATTAGAGATGAGATAAGAAGGGCGAAATATTTTTCCTTAATCATCAATTCAACACCAGATATAGCACATGTGGACCAACTTACCCTCGTTATTAGATACGTTTTGGAAACAGGCGAATCGTGTGAAAGATTTCTCAAGTTTTTGCCCTCAGTGCGACATAAAGCTGAAGAAATGTTTTTTGCCATTATTTCGGAACTTAAAACACTGGGCATAAATATTGAAGACTGTCGTGGACAATCATTCGATAATGCCGCGAACATGTCTGGTGTGCAATGGCTTACAGGCTAAAATTCAAAGCCAAACACCTTTTGCTTTTTTCGTTCCTTGCTCTGCCCACTCTTTAAATTTAGTGGCAACTGCGGCTGCTGAATCTTGTACAGAAGCTTCTCGCTTCTTCATGTTGCTTCAAGAAATCTACGTTTTTTTTTAAGTTCGACACAACGCTGGCAAAAATTAATGACTGAAATCGGGAAAGGGAAAACGCTAAAGAGAGTAAATCTGACACGTTGGTCAGCTAGAGAGGACGCATGTAGAAGTTTGAGAGATTCTTGGCACGAAGTCCTTAAAACTTTGAAATCAATCAAAGATTGTACCGAAAAGCCTGTAACGCGAAACGAAGCGACGGGAATACTTTTGAATTTAGAAAAACTGGAAACGGCGGTAATGGTTGTTGTGTGGAATGTTTTTTGGAAAGAATAAACAAAGTGAAGAAAAGGCGATGGAATTAAGTGCGTCAAAGCAGTATACAAAAGACATCGACACGGGAAAAAGAACCGAAAAGGAAAAATTTTATGATGAAACACCCGATGAAGAAATGAGAATGACTGCGACTGATACTTTCAAGGTTAACACATTTCTCGTCCTCATTGATAGTCTCGTATACGAATTCGAAAAACGGCAGAAGGCCTACAACAGGTTCAATGAAAAGTTTTCATTTCTAACCAAAATGAGTGAATTGTCATCATCAACCGTTACGGAAAAAGCCCTTTTCTTGGAAGAAATGTATCCTATTTATTTAGAGACTGACTTAGTTCAAGAATTCAGATTCTGGATCATTGAAAAGTCTACCTTCGTTCCTGCGAAAACAGAATTTGCAAAACGTTTATCCAAACTTGCATATAGCAGTTCGCATGGCTCTCTGTACACCAGCAACAAATTGCTCGGGTGAGAGAAGCTTTTCTTGCTTAAAACGGGTGAAAAATTATCTAAGATCTACCTTAAGCCAAGAAAAGCTAAACGCCTTAGCTCTTTTGTGCATAGAGTCAGAACTAATGAACAAGATTTCATACGACGAGATAATTGATGATTTTGCGAATAGAAAATCGCGCAAAAAGAAATTGTAAAACTTTCATAACTTAATTGAATTTCGTCGTCATTATCAGCCGGATTGTTACCAGAACCAGATAATTGAATGTATATTGTTTTTAAACTGTAAGTAAGCGCAATAAAAATTAATTAATTACGGTTACCGAATGTAGATTATTGTGTAAGTAGTATTAAGGCATACCTTACCCCGCCTTATTAGCAGTACATGATTGAGCTTTTATTAGCTCAGAAATATACCCAAAAACTATTTCTTGTGTAATCTAAATCGTTGGATTGTAAAAATAATCTAAGAACTGACACTTGTAGAAGTCGGTAGGGGCGGCAAAATTTGAATAGCCTGCTGGCGGCAAATGTGTAAATCCGCCACTGAATACAGCATACAAGATCTACATTACTACACAGACAATTAACAAAATACACAGATAATATAATCGGAAACTACCAACAAGGATTCACAACTGGAAAGTCTACAACAGATGCGCTACACATAACCAAACAGATACTGGAGAAAGGCTATGAACACGACATCGGTATCTACCTTTTATTCATTGACTTTCAACAAGCCTT
>JABXWE010013406.1:0-34921 GCA_014611495.1 Limonius californicus
AAAATCTAAGAGTTGATGATTAATTTTAGTCTCACAAACAGTTTTAGAATTCTAGGGTATGTTAATAGGGTCTATAAGCGCATTGTAATGGGTGCCATCCTGAAGATGGGTAATGGTCAGATAGACATACTACAAGAGTGACAGCGAAAAGAATGCCTCAAAGATCATTAAAACTAGGGAATCTCCTAAATCGCAGAATAAAATAGATAACTAGGATAACGAATTAAGATTTATACTGTTTGGAAGAATAGGGAAAAACGAGAACGTCTTTGGAAAATGAGAAATGGCCACACCACAAAACTGCCGACAGAGACTGCAAAAGGGGGACAACGCAAACTGAGAGCTGAAACTACAGACTATTATACTTAAGCTGACGATAAACATAAAATTAATATTTTACAGGCAATGAAACGGAGGAAACATTTTGTATACTCTAGCTGTTCGAACGTTTACGATTTTGCAAGTAGGAATAAAATTAACGGTACGCGAGATTTGGGCGCCGCCGATTGGGCGCCTCCGAATGGACGCCACCGTTTGGGCGCGGGATTTTTTACCGCCGCCGGCCGGTTGGGCACCGGATCTTTGATTGCCGACCGTTTGGGCGCCGTTAGTTTAAAGCTTATTATTATACATAAAAAAATTTTTGTTGTAAACAACAGGGTACTTAGGCAAAAACAGTTTCAATTATATATAAATAAGTTAGAAAAACTTTTAAATACCCATTATCATTTATTTACATAATAATTAATTTTTCCGTAGCTTATATAAAGTTATATTATGTTAATTTATATGAATAAATTTTCTAAATAATTTAAAACAATTTTCTCTACGACTATAATATAATGTATTCGTTACATATACCTTTTTAGTTGAAGAATGATAGATATTCTCCATTGCCGTTGGATTCTGTAAAAAACGGTGGGATAATGAATCAGAATCCAATGGGCGTGGCATGTTAGCGCTTGGATCTCCCACTTGTTTTTGAAGTAACTGTCAAAAACAGTTTTAAATTTTCGTATTCGTAAAAACAGTAAGAACTAGGTATGAATAATTCAGACAGCGAAAACGCTGAGATGTGTTTGCCACCAGAAATAACGGAAACCGCGAAAATGACGTGTAATTTACTGCCAAGGAAATCGCAGAAACAGTACACACGGCATAAAATTGTTGTGGCTAGTGAACCGATATACGTTCATCTAAAGCAAAATTTTTATAATACTGATTCAGACCAAAAATTCCTATGAAATAGTCGTAGAGAAAGTATAGTCTCCTACTCGTGTAGAATAGCTATTAATCACTTCTTTCTTTGATTGAAAAATTAGCTTATAGATAAAAAGTTTGATAAAAAGAATAAGTAAGAGTAAGTCCAGTAAGTACAAACACTCTGAAAAATTGTATATTGGACAAGCATGTAGGTTAAAGTTTTTTTAAGGAAATCGAAAAACGCAAGCAAACGCAAAGAACCACAACGATAAGAATAACTACAAGACACCTTGTAAAACAAGAACATAATAGATTAAAATCAAAGAAATACGAAGATACAAAGCAACAGATACACAAATACTTGAAGGACACAATAGAAGTAATTAACATTTTTTTTTTATGAAAAAGTGTCAGATTCTCTAGAAGTCATATGTGTTATACAATATAAATATAGAAGAAAAATATCAAACGACGGTATCAAAACTATATGCTTGTTAGCATGACAAGCATGTCTAAAATGAAGAAAGCTTGTAAAAGCAAAGGGGTTGTAGGAGCTGTCACTTTTCTCCTTCCTTTTCTGTGTGTGTGGTCACTGGCTTTTAATAGTTTCTGGGAATAATTCAAGGAACGCTCCAAGACACAAACTGTATATATATATATATATATATATATATTTTTTCAGTGATTATTACATGTGGAAGTGCTCTATTTCGATATAATCACAGTTCCTGTTAAATATTTCACTCATCACTAAAATGCTTCTTCTTCATCTTCTTCTTTTTATAGCTACTGTAGGGGTAGATTCCAACAATTTCACCGTGGCAATAAATTCCTCGGAATGCGTTACTATAGCAACCAGGTTTTCCCAACGGTAGGAGTAATGGAATCAGCTTCTCCAAGATGATGTCATGTCCGCTGGGAATGCAAGAGGGGTTTAGAAGCTCATCCCAACCATACCAAGATCACCACTCTGGCACCGTCACTACTACGGAGAGGTCGATGGTATTCCAGTGTCCATATTTCGTTATTATTATTATTAGTTGTGTTACCGTTGTTATATTCGCTTTTTATTAAATCTTTTATTACATGCGCAGTGTACATTTATTTAGTGCAACCAACGCTAAACTACTAGGCCTAAGAACAGTTTTTCTTTGGTTAAATCTTGTCTTGCGACATCAGTGGCAAACTGTCCTTTGTACGATGTCTGATCTATTGTTATCCCTAGAATTATGTCACCAGCCATTACCAGAACATGTACCTACTTTACACATCTTTCTAGATCTTATCGTACAATATGTTTCGTTCCACTTATTGCATTTCTCTTTCATATAACTATCCCTAAAATTTTTCTGCTATAACCCGCAATGTTTTCAGTTCATTAATTATTATTATGTATACCCTGAAATGCACAAAAGAAAGAAAAACAGGCGAAGCACCTGCATGGAAGAAGAAGAAGAAGCTCTATTATTATATTCGTTTTAATTGTTACTGGCCTTGTTTTCGTTAGATACTTGACAATAGGTCGTACACATATTTAGTTTATTCTATATGTTCTTGTACAAATACTCCTCGGTTTGCGACGGTTCCATTTATGCCGATTCACAATAAGGCTTCGTTATTTGGATGTGGCATATACATACTAAAAACTAATTAACTGAAAACATTGCGGGTTATAGCATAAAAATGTTAGGGATAGAAATAAGAAAGAGAAATGAAATAAGTGGAACGAAAGATATTGTATGATAAGATCTAAAAAGAAAGATGTGTGAAGTAGGTGCATGTTTTGATAACGGCTAGTGACAGAATTCTAGAGATAACAATAGATCAAACATGGTACAAAGGACAGTTTGATCATCGATGTCCCAAGGCAATATTTAACCAAAGAAAAACTGTTCTTAGGCTTAGTAGTTCAGCGTAGATTGCATTAAAAACTGTATACTACGCATGGAGTAAAAGAATTAGTAAATAACGAATATGACTACGATAACACAACTAATAATAATAATAACGAAATAGAACAACTTGAATATTGGTATTGTTGGGATGTGCTTCTAAATCCCTCTTGCCCTGCCAGCGGACGTGGCATCATCTTGGAGAAAGTAGATTTCATCGTTCGTACCTTTGGAAAAACCTGGTTGCTATAGTAACACATTCCGAGAGTCCGAGGAATTTATGGACACGGTGATATTCTTAGAACTACCGCTACAGTAGCTATAACAAGCTAAAGAAGAAGAAGCAGTTTAGTGATGAGTTTAATATTTAAACAGGAACTGTGGTTATATCGAAATGGGATACTTCCACATATAAAATTGACATTTTAAAAAATTATAGTTTGTGTCTTGGAATATTCCTTTTTCCAGAAACTATAGACAGGCAATAAGAAGAAGAATTATAAACCATAACAGTTCACAATATTTTAGGTTTTGGTGTAAACATAACCAAACCTTTTTAAATATTGAGTTTTGCTCTCAATTCTGCTGCCCATATTGTTCGTAGTCCTAATTGGAATTGTATTCTTTAAATTATTCTCTGAATACGAGCATTGGGAGTTACTTTCCATGACTTCCTAAACAGAAAACGATTTTAACCTTCGAAAACTTTCAAACAAAACATCTTCAGACAAACTTTGCCTGAATATGCAAGTAGAGCATTACCTATTGGATTCATATTTTCATGTGGAATCCAATAAATGAAAACGTACATAGATTGCAAATTTTATGAAACAAGTCACAACTAACACAGGTGTAAATAATATTCAGAATTGAAACAAATGGCTTACAACAGAACCAGTTGGAAAGCTGCTAACCAATCAAATTAGATTGAAGTAAGAGAAGAAGAGAATGTTGTAGTTAAAATAAACTAAAGTCTCATGTACTTTCTTTAAAACGATGGGTATTAAAGAAAAACAAGAAATATCATAGTATCCCCATGTCATTTTTAGAACAGCAAAATCACATTTCCCTATCTTATCCTATGCCATAATATTCTCTATACACTTCTGTTCTTGTTACCTTTTTCTGTTTTTATACCGAAGACCAAACATTGCGACACCCTGTTTGACAAGCACTGGGTCAGTGAATGGTTACGGAAAGCAGTCCAAATATTTTTTAATATGGTTTCCAAACCTATCACACTGTGGTACAGCAGTAATTTTATTTAATACAGAAGTGTGTCTGTTTTATGACTACTTTGTAAACTAAATAATTGTGCAAAAAAAAATTAACAAAAAACTCACATATTATTTAAATCTATCGATTGGCCTGTTACGGACCAATTGAATAGACGCCAAAGAAGTCTTAAAGCTGCGTGAACTATGAAAAACGGGAACATAAATAGAAAAACAGATAAATATAGATTTGACCACACCTTCGAGAGCAAATAAATTCGGAAACGTTATCTTTACAAATTAGCAAGAGAATTGGATAATAAATAACCAAACTTGTGTACGTCCTTGGGCGTAGGCGTATGTGGGTAAAATTTAGATAAGTTAAAAGTATCACGGTGGGCATTAGCACAATTAAATGTGTTCTTCTTCATTCCCGTTGTGTGGGATATTGCGGGCGTGGAGTTGTTTGTGTTGTCGTTGACATCAAAACATGGACTTGTTTCGGCCCGCTCGCCATTTCCAGTTGTGATTTCTCGAAAATTTATTTGATTATTCATAAATTTGTTAGAAAAAGTCGCCAATTTGAGACGTTTAAGGTTTGTAAAAGTCACTGTTTTCCTGTTTTGAATCACGCTACTATATTATAGAGAAAAAAACCAATGTCAAGAGCCTCGCATAAAACCGAGAGTTAGTTAACCTTTTAATGCTTGTGCAGAAACTAATTTGGAATAGATGGGCAAGCATCGATCGTAAATAAATCAGTTCTGTGTTGGTGATATAAAATCCCGGAGTTCTTGTTTGGTAACTTTTCAAACGTTGGTCTAATGGAGACTTATCGGAGTAGGAGAGTTAATATGCAGTCGGTTTGTCATCTCGTCCAATATTTAAATAGTACGAATTGCTAGACAACTATTTGCAAAACTAATTGATAAAGCATTAAGTTCTTAATAGGAAAATGACATTTAAAGTTAAGGAAGTACAACTGTTAGTCCATTAATAATACGACACATCCTCGAGAAGTTTATAATGAGCCCATGCTCTTAGAGCCTTCAGGAAATCTACTACCTGTTACGACTATATCTAAGAAGAATTAATCCCCGCTAGAACATGCTACATGCGAAATGTGGCACCTCTGACCATTTTAAATCAATTAATTTCCATTTCAAAGGCGCTTTTTATGGTAAAAACGCCCATGTAACGGAACATTTTGTCGCTTCTATTCTAAAATTGGTAATAATAGCGGTAGGCGCAACTAAAATCGCGTTAAATTACCCAGATATAGAAGTAGCCGAAGGTAGGTTAATGGAATTACAAATTTTGCCAAAACCCACACCCAAACAGTATTAACGTAATTTATTCGCTACGGCTTTTAACCAAATAAGGGTTAAGTTATCGTCGACATAACGTTACTAACTGTAACCGAACTTTTTTTATCGGAAACAGCCAAAGTGAATGGCTAAGAATTAATGGCGGATAAAAATTGGAATTTTGAAGCACCGCAACACGTATCTGCTGTGGATATTATCCCAAGCGGTTGCCACGATGTACAAAACGTTTCTTATCTTAACAGTAGTTGAACTGTTACCATAAAACATTACCGTTATCATAAAACATTACGATGTTAACCCTTGGCACTTAATTTGACGTTTATACAGCTAACAACTATCCTATTACAGCTCGTGGTATCGCGCTGCCACGATTTTACAAGATATGTCGGCTTTCAGCAAAACCATTGCAAATAAAAAGGGGCTGAAAATGGGACAGTAAAGTCATATCAAGATTCCAATTATATGTGTAAGCACAAAATAAGAAGAAGAAGATGAAGAAATATTTAATCTAAAAGTAGCAACAATATGTTCTTTACGAATACCTTTCTTTTGTGTTTTATTTTTCTGAGGCCGCAGTAAAAGTCAATATGAAAAGACTTCAGATTGTTTGTACAAATTATAGCCAACTTAATTATTGAGAAACTGGTGAAAATATCCGCATAAAAATTATACTGTGAGCAATCACGCTGGTTTAATGTTATTCTTGCTGTTTTATGAAGTAGGTATATTGTTACGGTCTAAACGATCGTTATCGTCAGACCGCAACAAAACCGATGAAAAAGCTCATCAACTGGCTCAGGGAGGATGAGTAGGGGGTTCACAGAAAACACGCTTACAGGAAGAAAGTCTTGATTGTTATAATGTACATGATAAGTCAAAATAAGTTAGCGCCACCCCCTTCAAGTCACAGCTGAACGAAGATCTTCGTGAAAGGGTCAAGGACCCACAGCTTACGGGCAATCAAACCTACCTTATTATGCTTGTTTGGTACCGGAATACTTAAAAGTACATACAATACGGAAAATACACAAACATAAAGAGTCATGAATTTTGAATAATGGTTATGAATATATTGAACAAAATACGAAATGCGTAGTCAATTACAAGCAGAAGCAAGGAACGTTCAAATCCAAACCATAATCGGTTCTCAGATTATATATAAACAAAAAGCTTTGTGACGTCTGAATTTGTTAGCTCGCTGCTACTGGTCACCATATTTACTGTAGTATCAAATAAAGGAGCTGCGTAGCCAATAACAGTTGACATATCAACGAGTACTATTAATTATTAAAGAATTAGCAACTGAAGGTTGCTTTATTTCATGAAAATCAAACTTTTTTTATTTTCCACAATTCAAAACCCTTTCAAACAACAAAACACTGCAACCAGTTTTCACTGTACATAATGGTATACATGGATAATTTTTACCTTGGTTCAGCGATAGTGTTGAGCTAAGCACAAGAAGGTTTTCCTTTTTGTATATTTGTTTGATCGGAGCCCCTGGGTGGCTGAATCTAAGAAGAAACGGCGACACACAAAAGCGAACAGTGAGCTGGATTGTAATGGATTACAGCATATTTCGTAACTTGAACGTTTCTTCGGAAAACGGCCTACTAAATGTTTTAAACCAGGCAGGAACGAAGAACATGGGCCAGAGTTTTGTTAAAGTGGCAATAACATTAACAGGTTGAAAAGGGGTTAATTTGTATCCGCTCAAACAAAAACCGTATTCTTCACTAGAATATTGATCCTGTACATATTTAATTTGACTGTTCATCGATTTTAAAACGAGAACAACGTAAACGGTAGCACTTTGATTACAGCAACAATTATTAACCCCGGAAAACTAGGTTGCATTGGTCACATATCGTCTGACCACCGCAAGATTCTGGCCCCGGCCCTTTGTTTTTGAGCAGCATCAAACGGACAGCCGTACTGTTCTCAAAATTAACCAAAACGCGTGCAACTCTAAGGGCATGATTCCAAGAAATTTTAAATTAGGAAGGTATCCTAAGATGCTGTATTTATGAATTAAAATAAAGAAGTGAGTTTAATGATTCTTTGAATTTGAATGAAAACCAGACGAACGTCACAACATACAAGTATGATATTTTACATATCCTGTAATTTTTTTATTTTTTAAATGCTATATGACGTTCTGTTTTATGTTTCTTTTTTTTTTATTTACGTGTTAATGTCAAATCAGCAAAGAAATTGTTGTACACGATTTTTTTTTGGCATAGACAAAGAGTAACAATAAATAATGTAACAAGGCTATACGATAAATAAATAAATTAGAGGATATTTGATCTTGAAAAACCTTCGTTGCAGTCTAGCATGTATGTTCCGTTGGCACAGGTTGCAATGGGTAATGCTGTCGTACTGATCGTTGATTGACGATTCCATCAAGTTTCAGTTTAGGATTGTCAGGTTTTCAATTACAAATTGTTATACATGACTTTTTTGGCGTAGACAAAGAGTAACATTAAATAATGCAACAAGACTATTTGTAACGTCTTGATTTCAATAATTGTTTTTAAAATATAATTACTATGTTCATTAGCGGATATTTGATCTCGGGGTAACCTTCGTTGCAGTCTAGCATGTATGTTCTGTTGGCATAGATTGTAATGGATAACACCGTCCTACTGATCGTTGATCAGCGATTCCATCGAGTTCCAGTTTAGGATTGTTAGGTTTTCAATTACTCGCTGAGTATAAGGGTCCAGTGAACAATAATGGTAAAAAATTGTTGTAATGAATGTTTTGATTTACGAATTAAACGAGGATATTAAATCTATAATGATTTTGAGACTATTTAAAGATTCGGAAGATTCTGCTTGTTTAATTGTTATTGAGGCTGTAGGAATGAAACTGGGCTTTAAGATATTATTGATTCTACCGACATATGTTTCCGTATGGTTGACGTGGGAACTGTTTGTGATACGCCTGCATCTGCAATAGCTTGCTGCATGACCACCGTAGTAGTTGACACATGTTGGTTTAACATTGGGCTGTTTGGTGCACCCGTTGTGGTTATAGTTGTCAGCGTACTTCACACACCTTGGAGTGAGTGTACAGTAATTTTTGTGTGACCATAGCGTTGGCATCGGTGGCATTGTGGTAAATTGGTTGGTTTTTCCTCATTTCAACGGTCACAATCGAATAATGCATTGACTTCAAATTGAAGATTGTTTTGTCCTCGTAGTTGTTGGTTAAGTCTAAGCACACAAGAAGGGGCTTCTTATATTTTGTCAACACTCGTGTTACGTTAATAACAGGCAGAATTTTTAACTCTTTATTTCATTGGTTAATATTACTATAAATGTTTACCCACAGTATGGACTACAAATAGCCTTCAAGTCAACTGTTTCGCACTAATAACGGGATGCGAGCATTGTACCTCGCCGCATCAATGCTCGCACTCGACTCACGAAGATGTTTCTAAGAGTTTCCTGGTACCCATAGCAACCATAGTTTGATATTTTAACCCAGTTTTACCAAATTTTTGTGGCATGCTAGTAATACCCTAGTTTTAAAAAATGGCTGGTAGCGTTTTAAGCGCTGCTTGGCTGTTAGCCATGGTGTAGATTCTTCTATTGGTATAGACCATCAGCAGCGTGATTCTAGCACAAGTCAGAAATCCCAATGTTTATGCTAGGAAAATAGTGACATGGCTTCCCAAGTTTATGCTTAGGTCACATTTGTGCCTATGCCATTTGAATTTTCACAATCTATTGCGTATCGTATTTTCTCCAGGCGTCTTATTGTTGTATGCTCACCTACAACAGTTTTCTGGAGCCATAGACTCGTGTTATCCTATTAGACTGCATAGTTAGGATGTGGTCTTCAAGCAGATTTAAAAAAAATATCGATGTGGTTCTAGGACGGTGACGCCGATACAACTCCCATATCTGTTGGTTTTCAACCAGTATGGCCAATGTTTTGACTACTCCGTGGATATAAACTAGTAGAAGGACTTAACGCCCAATGCGACCTTATCTTCGAATTCTTAATATAATCGCAAAGCACAAAATGCCCCCGACGCCCAAAGTTAGGACAGGGAGAGAACGCCCAACGTGACCACATTGCCCAATTCAAACTTACCGTAAATGTTTCTTCGGCTGTACTCGATTCATTACTTATTTACCTTAGTGTATGTACTATTCTTCTAATATGTAACGACTTGAGGGGGATATAACGCCTAACGCGACCACATTTCCCAATTCGAAATGTGCCCACAATGCCCACAACACCCAATGTTAGAACAGGGACAGAACACCCAACGTGACTATATCGCCCAATTCGAACTACCGTGGTTGAATTGCCCAACTACAAAAGTGGATACAAGTTCTGTAAGCTATTTTGCATATACATATCTACGAAAGCATAGAACTTGTGGCGTCATAATTTTTTATTAACCTAGATCCTAGACTTATCGTTACTGACAACACTAATCTAAGGTGTTATTCACCAGAGTTCTGACTTTTGTGATAAATGTTGTTGCAAAATTCATTTAAAAGGCTACTAAAGTGGCTCAAAATGTTTGGGCGTTCTGCCCTGTCCTAACTTTGGACATTGTGGGCATAGTGGGTATTGTGGACACATTTCGAAATGGGCGATATGGTCGCCTTGGACGTTCTGTCCCTGTTCTAACTTTGTGTATTTAACAGGATTTGTGGACATATTCAGAATTGGGCGATGTGGTCGCGTATGGCGTTATGGCCCTCTAATAACTTTGGGCATTCTCGGCAATCCCTTTGGGTGTTATGAACTTTCGCCGCAGTCTCCAAGTCCCTCCACCGTCAGCTGTAGATGAAATGGTGACCATTTTAGGAAAATTAGTGCTGTGACGATTGAAATTCTATTCATCGTTCTAATGGTCCCCAGGCAGCTAAGCCGTTTAATTAACCTAATTTTACTCTCCGTCTTTTAGGCTTTATGCCATCACACCAACGATATGATTGAAGGTATAATCACTCTCGTGTACAGGCAATGAATTATATGGGATCATATACGTCCTTCCATTTGCCTACAGACAATCAATAAGAGATAATACAATATCATACTTCTCCGTATTTGAGGTGTTGCCAACCATATATAACCCATATATATATACAGGGAATTTTTCTTTTTAGTATACATTGCCTATGTATACTTTTAAAAAGAACGCGTTAATTACGCCTATTGTGTAGGCAACCAACTATACAGACAACTAAAAATCAGGAGAAAACGTCACGGTAGTTGTGAATTATTTGAGTATGAAGGTTATGTTGATGCAGTGTTTATAGTAAATAAGTATTTCACCGTATATATAGGACACAGATGATGATTTTTTTGTTAATTACAAAAATCGCAGGGTGATGTTTCCGTAAGGTCCGTGAACTTACTTATGTACTTCCTTTCTACAACACAATGACATCGACGCCAAAGTGGTGTAATGGTCAGCATAGCTGCCTTCCAAGCAGGTGATCCGAGTTCAATTCCCGGCCACCGTGAACTTTTTTTAATTATTATTTTTTGTTATAACTATTAATTATGATTTCTTCAACGTAGCATAAAGTATTTAATTTAATTTCTTCGATTAAAATGTGATTACTTTTAGTTCTTATTCTATTGGAATTTATTACGCATCCCTCTGATTTAAATTTTCTAACAATTGTTTGTATGGTTCGAATACAAGGATATTTTACTGAAAATAAGTCTCTCGCAGTTCTTAAGCTGTTTCCATTCTGGCATTACATTAGAATTTCCACTTTTTCGTCTTTACTGCACAAGGTTGTATAAAAAACGCAAGAAGATACTAAATAAAGACTATTTTTATTTTTTAACATTGAATTAATTTGATTGTCACAGGATGCTTTAGTTGTCTGTATAAAATAAGAACTAAAAGTAGTCACATTTTAACCGAAGAAATTAAATTAAATATTTTATGCTACGTTGAAGAAATCATAATAGTTATAACAAAAAATAATAATTAAAAAAAGTTCGCGGTGGCCTGGAATTGAACTCGGATCACCTGGTTAGAAGGCAGCTATGCTGACCATTACACCACTTTGGAGTCGATGTCATCGTGTTGTAGAAAGGAAGTACATAAGTAAGTTCACGGACCTTACGGAAACATCACCCTGCGATTTTTGTAATTAACAAAAAATCATCATCTGTGTCCTATATATACGGTGAAATACTTATTTACTATAAACACTACATCAACATAACCTTCATACTCAAATAATTCACAACTACCGTGACGTTTGCTCCTGTTTTTTAGTTGTGGGTATAGTTGGTTGCCTACACAATAGGCGTAATTGACGCGTTCTTTTTAAAAGTATACATAGGCAATGTATACTCAAAAAATTCCCTGTACAGTATTCGAATCCCAAATCCACATATATAATTCTGACATTATGATTGAAAACTCAAAAATTATAAAAATAGCAGTTTTCGTTCTTATGTCACCATCTTCTGGAGTACATTTTGAAAATGTGGTAACACTACTAAAAAAGAGATTTTACTTCCGAGACTCCAGGTGCAAGCAATAATAGTTTACAATTTAACAGTACAGACTTATATTAATGTCATGAATATAATGAATATTAAATGTGTTAATATTAAATACCATTGTTTAACATAGAATTGTACATTAAATCTGTGTAGATGGAAAACAGCATGGCATCGTAATCCACGTGCGCAGCTAGTAATTATTTAAATAAAATAATTTCACATACACTAGCGAAATACCTTTTCGAACGCTACTAGACAAAATCTCCTCAAACATGTTCACGAATTCGTCTTTATCTGTCAGTTTTAATTGGTTTTCGTATTTTACTAGTTCAGAACACGTCAATAAGTATGCATAAATCATAGTATATGCTAATATTACACAAACAATGTTTCTGTTTATATAGTAGATGACGCTACTGTTAGGAATATGTACTTTATTTTTGCAATAAATACTACGTAGATGAAGCTTTTGTGTAGTACCTAGATACTGCCAGTACGGAAATAATAAGGTGTAATATTGTTTCTTGGTTTTTATTGAGAAAAATCTAGCAATATATTCCAATTCCTATTCTATACACTATACAGGGTGTCCTCCAAAGGTATATCACAAAATTGTAAAACTATTCAGGGACTTAAAATAAGCAATAAAGTTCAAGACTTATGATCTCCGATCCCTTGTTATAATCATATAAGATATTTTGTTTTATCAGTAACAATGCAGGAGGATATTTTTATGAAGCGACCGAAGACTCATTCGTAGGTAAAGTACGTCGAAACCCAAACTTTGAAGCAGAAGTTTTAGACAATGTGTTGCACAATGCAAAAACTAGTATGCGAAGAGTTTCTGCAAACATAAATGTTTGCGGACAGTAGTTGTACCGTTATAATTTTCAAAAGATGCAAAATTTAGAGTTACCAGACCATAATCAGCGACTCCTTTATTGCCAGTGGTTTTTACACCAACTTGCTCAGAATCCTGGATTATCTAGTCGCATACTTTATACAGACGAAGCTTGCTGATGATGGTTTTCTTAATTTTCACAAGAGTCATGTTTGGGATACTGAAATTCTGCATGCTGTTTTTCAAGAAACCAGAAACAATTTTCAGTTAATATTTTGTGTGGTGATAATCTGATCGGACCGTTTGAATTACCTAACCGACATAATGGCGATAATTATGAACTATTTTTAAGGAACTTGTTATCCGATCTTTTAGACGATCTGCCAATCACAATTCAATATGATTCTTGATTTATGCACGATGGTGCACTACACATTTTGCATTAGCTGCAAGACAATGTCTTGATAACAGCTATCCTCAACTGTTGATGGAAGAGGAGATCCAGTATCTCGGCCACCGAACTCTCCGGATGTGAACCATGAATTCCAATTTCTCCAATTAATTTGATTAAAATTAAGACAATACTTTAACAAAAAATATAACAAAATCAATATTCTCATGCTCCTCAAATTAACAATCGGTTAAACTACCTGAATACGATGGTAAAACTCCGAAGCCCGTCAATTTTGTTTTTAACAAGGCATTTCCTCACCTAAATCTTTTCTATAGGCTTTTGTTCCTGTGCTATGACGGCACTAAAATTTTTTTTAAACGGCCACCCGGTTTTTGTTTTGATTGATCTCCTCACTAGTTCAGTGATATAAAATAACTGGTACCCTACACAAAATTTTTTTGCACAAAAGGCACATAAAATTCCAACAATTCACCGTTTATTTTTAATGGAAATAAGAACATTATGAAAAAAATTACCCTACGGAAATGTTTAAATTGTCCACCATTAACCGGTTGCAATTGACCAGCACGTGTGTAATCACTTTGTGTCAAGCGCCCAGTAGTTTCCGAGCTGATACTTTCCATTTCTAAACGAACCCTACGCCTTAAATCGTCTAAATTGTTTGGCCTACTAATGTAAACTCGCAAATTCGCATTAGCCCATAGAAAGAACGGCGTTCACCGTTTGAGTGGTCTGCACGGTAACCTGACTTAACCCCGCTACAGATACAGACACGTGTGTGAACGGTTTGTATGGCACGCTTTATAATTTCTAAATGACTCAGACGCCTCAAATCCTTTAAATTGATGTAAACTCGCGATTCCACATGACCCCATAGAAAGAACTATAGTGATCTGAAGTCAGGTGATCGTGCAGGCCACCAAACTGTCCTCGCTGTTCTTTCTACGGGTTACAGAGTACAGAGTAGTACTGCTTCACAGTGAAAGTATATGCTATGCAAACATAAATTATATTCGCCGCAGGAAGAATCGATAACAATTGACACAAACTCATTTGTAAATGCGAAATGCGACTAGTAAGTATTTAGTACCAAATTAGAATACTGAATTTGTAAGGTGGAGTAACTACTTCTAAATACAATGTATACAGTGGTACTTGCTTTATAGTTGAAGTATGAACTATGCAGTTGCAGTTTCTGCTCCACCCAGGAAGTATATACTTGGGCTATTAGTATCTTCATGTTTTATTTATACTACTTAATGGCATACTTTTAAATTACCTTACCAGGTTTCTCTCAGATATAAACATTGCAGAACGCAATGGCATAACTGTTCCCTCTTTTTTTTAAATATTGCTAAATTCTTAATGGGTATATAGTAAGATTAAAAACAATGCTCAAAGTTTGTGATTTACAAAAGATTTTCTGTTTGCAATTTTACTAATATTTAACATCAAAAACACACAACTAAATATTTGGCCGGATTATACAGGGTGATTCTAACCATGTACGAAACAGTTTAACCACGTATAACTAGGTTATTTAACACCTAAATATCCTAGTAATCTTCTTTAAAAGTCGACATCGTTACGGAGATATGACGCTTTAAGATGTTTTTACATCAATTCACTAAAATGTAAATTCCTTCTTTATTCCTTGTCCGATTTCGATAAAATTTATTGTTTGGAAAACTGTACAATTAACTGTGAAAAGCGGATGATACCAGAAATAAGACCTTGAATCGCCCTAGCGACGCCAAATTAAAAATATTACTAGTTATGTTAAAGGGTTAAATAACCTGAGCTATACGTGGTTTAAGTTTTTCGCATATGTTTAGAATTACCCTGTATACCTATAGGCGTTGTTTACTTTTAACTTTTCAGGTAAACCTGAACACACAAGTTCAAATAAGGGAGTTTGTGGGGACTGGGCGTCAAATATTAATAAAACTTGAAACAAATAATTGCTTAGTAAGTTTGAGATACTTTACAATTTGTTTTTGGCCGTACTATATGTATTCCATTAAGAAACTTCCTTATTGCTTCAATTTCTTTGATTGTATGCCACCATACCTCACTGTTCTACACGTTGGTTCCAGGAATAAACACTTTTTTGGTTTCTTTCTGATTTTTAAACCGTAAAAGTTTTCTAACGAGCATCGTAAGTTGTCGATAGGAAACCTGTAACGTTAAAGTAAACAGGAAATACCAATAATTTGAGACGCGTGAAAGCATCTGCAGGTTTATTAGCGATCGCGAGTGCGAATTCAATAATCTTAGCGATATTTGTCTAAAATAGTTAATGACCTATTGTGGAGTTTAGATGGCGGCACATTTGAAATTTTATGTTGCACAACACTTTGCGGTTGGCAAAATCAAATAGGTAATAAATCGGGATACACCTGAGTTTACTGAGCTTGTTTCCATTCCCAAGGTAATTATTACACGCCAGTAAATGTTTGCACTCTATGTTTACCCAAAGGCCTCGTGATATGAAACAAAAGAGTGACAAGTGCAACAACCGGTCGTCGGTCTGAACGCGTCTTGTGCCTTTCGCAAAACACTGCAGGATTAACCGAGAACCTACTACTGCTCTACCAGTAGCACTACCATTCTCGATTTCAATCATAACCGCGCGATTATTATTACTCTTTTTTCGTCTTAACCGCAGATAAAACATCACTTTAAAAACGCCGGACACGAATAAAGAATTTGCAAACATGTCACAGCTTACTACATTTTAGAACTAAAAGGCTCTCCGCACGAGAACAACAATATATTATTACAACAAACATTGACACATGTTTGTAGAAATGTAGATTCCAATTCCAATGCATGTTTCCGTTTCTGCATAGCATACCAGATTTTTTGTTAATTGAAAATCAATCAGTATTACAACAATGTGAAATGTATTATACAAGGTGAACCAGTTTTTCCACTAAACTCTTAGGACTATAAATAATTTAAATATTTAACAATTGATCAGTAAAAATAAACAATTTATACTTAATTGAATTAAAACGTAACATTATTTTCATGGAAAATTAAATGTACGTCCTTTCGAACAAGAAGTTTTTCTATTGATGTAACACAACAAGGAGCGAATACACTTTGGAATTCTTTCTATTGTTGATTTTTTCAAATAAACTTGCGGTTAATGGAAAAAATCGAGAACAGTTAAGACCGACGACCTAGACATTGCATTCAGCGAATAATAAAAAAGAAGAACATATTAACAACCCATCACTCGAAATCCAATTCCACCAAAACATTTAATATTTAATTTAATTTTTTATGCGGGTGGTGTGGAAAATTCACAAATTTATTGTAATTCCCATTTCAAAAACACGATTACAAAACAAGCTTTACAACCCTTTAAAATTAACCGCTGATTGAGAGCGAAAACTATATTTTTTATGTATAAAAGTAGAGAGTTTGGTCTGATGACTTAGGTGGCCAAACAAAAAGTCGCTTGCTATTAACTGTATATTCCTGTTGCAAACAGTGAAAGTTTCGTGTAAAATTCGTCTTAAAGTGCGATATGCAGCAAACTTTGGTGTAAAAAGAGAATATATGTTACGGGCCAAACGGGCTTTTCCGTCGACCCGTAACCGGATAGGTGGAAAAAGGCCTACAGCTTAGCTCAGAGGAGTAGGTGGAGTTCACGGAAATCGCTTACGGAAGAAACCTTCCTGGTTGTGTACAGAGGGGTCAAAATTAGTGGGCGCCACCTTCCAAATACAGCTGATTGTAGGTCCTCGTGGAAGGCCGAGAGGCCAGCAGCTTACGGGAATCGGACTCACCTTTATTGTTAAAAAAGCTTGCAAAATTCGTACACACACAAAATATACAGAATGCACAATAATAAAAAAGGCAGTACATTTTAACACACATATAATTAATCTATTCCATATTACAAGCTTTTAATTTAATTCAAGAAAAAAACACTCGCCGCCGCTGGCGTACGTCATTTACACTTTCCAAACACCTACGTGGCCAGCGACGCCAGAGCTTACAGGAATGACACAGTATATATATAAAAACAAATTACTCTACACTTTGTAGTTCACAATAAAAGAACAGTCGGCGACTGAAGGTCCCTTCTTCTTACATACAAAAGGTTCAATCCCTTGAAATTTTGCAAGCTGACGCGAAAAAGGGTTCTTTCTTCACAGCACAAAAAACTTAGTTCTTTACCTTGACTGTGGAACAGCGAGACGGAGCCAGACACAATGTCGGAAGTATTTTCCAGATGCATGTCAAGTCTGGGGGGTATTTTCCGGTCCGGGAAAAAGGTAGACGACTTCTTCAGGAAACTTTAGGACAAAACATTGGTTAGTACGCCCCTGGGAATTAGATGATTTCCAACGTTGAGGGCCGCGAGAATTTCAGACGATTGCAACACAAACCACAGCTCTAACAATCACACCTTCACGGGTTTAATATGCTTATATCCGATCTGAGATCGAAGGAACAATTGCACTCAATTGTCCGTACACAAGGCTTTACACTGCTAATTTTTATTTAGATCCGACTTGGTCGAGATAATGATTGCCTACAGCAATCTACGATACGATAGAATTCAATATAGCAGGAGCCGCGAATAACCCGATTTTTCTAAAACGTCCGTCTGAGCCCAAAGATTATTGCCTACTTTACTTTCGTTACGGCCCCCGTACGGGTGACCGGAGTCATCGAGGATGTAAAATTAACTCTAGAACTCTCGCGACGCAAACCTGCATTTCCCCCAAAAGCTGCAACATATTTCGAATTATGGTGAAATGATTCTAGAACAACACGTGTGACTTCCGAGGGTCAACACAGAATCCCAAGAATGGTTTTTGAACGGCAAATCTAGCCTACAAAGGGAAACTATCGAAATTGGCCTCGTCATAACTCAATCTTTAAAAACAACAAAATAACCAAAACTGTTCACAACATACAAACGGCAATTAAAATAACGTTTTTAATTCCTATGAAGCGGCAATTATAGTACGACATTCATCCAAACATAGTGGAAATATTTAAATGAACATATATTTACGTCATCTTCTTCTTCCTCTTTCTCATTTCCCATTTATGCCTTACGGCGTACGTCCGACAGTTGTTACGATCTCTCGTCATTCTTCTAACTTCTTCGATGTTTTTTCCTCTTTTCCTGGCCGCCTCCTCGATGTTATCTTTCCATTTGTCTCGGGGTCTACCGCTTGATCTTCTTCCTTCCACTTTCATCTCGTAAACCATCTTGGGGTATCTTTCAGCACCCACGCGATTGAGGTGTCCATACCACTTTAACTGTTTTAATTCTATCTCTTCTACGACTGGTTGTTGGTCTAGCTCGTCTCTTATGCTCTTGTTTCTACTCGATCTCTTCTTGTTTTTTCCAGTACTGTTCGCAGGTATTTCATCTCCGAGGCTTTTACTTTTGATCTGTGCTTATCAAGCATCGTCCAGGACACTGATCCGTAGAGTAACGTGGGAATGAATATTGATTTGTGTAGGTGCATTTTCGCTTTTGGTGCTTAGTTCTTTTTTGCCTATCACTGTGTTGTTTATTTGATAATACAGTTTATTTGCTTTACTTATTCTATTTCTTATTTATTCCTCTATTCGTCAATCATTGTTTATTAGAATTCCCAGGTATTCATATTTTTCTACATATTCGATTTGGCTTCGTTCTATGTTCATCTATGCACCTACTTCTTGGTCTTCTCTTTATTTTGCTTTTCCTACATTTATCATCATTCCTTTCTTTTCCAGGTTGCGTTTCCATACATGTATGTTATTTTGCAGTTGCCTTGTGTTTCTTGCCATTAGTACAATGTCGTCCGCGTAGATTAGGTCTTCTGCCATTATAGAATTCAGATTATAATATCCTAGCCTTGTTTTTCTGACTTCGTTTTTACACTTTCTTATTATGCCATTCAGGGGCGGGGATGGTTCAGTGGTAGAAGAGCCAAGCTTTGGATGTAATAGTCCAAACGCTTCCCGGTTCGAATCTCTCCAGAGTCTGAAATTTTTCTAACTCCCTGGGTGATCGGTACTGGGTCCCGGTCTCCATTTGCCATTGAGAATCAAATTAATGACACAAGTCGTGTTACGATCGCACTAGAGGAGTAACAAGATCATATACACAAAAAAATACACTACACACCAGCAGATTAAGCACGATTTCGCACCAACACGATAACCCGCAGAGTCGTGCCCTGTTGTGCATTGCACAAACTAACTTAGCCTTGTCTCACACCAAAAGGGGCCTCTAAGGCCTGTGAAAGCTTCATAATACAAATAATAATTATGCCATGCATATACGCCACGAAGAGCAATAGACTTTAGCTATCGCATTGTTTGACCCCCCTCTCCATGTTAAAATCTTCCGATTTTTGTTCGTTGAGCCTTGCTACTCCCACTACTTTTTTATTTATACTTTTAATTATTCTTATGAGCTTTTCACTTGTTTGCAGTTTTTCTAGTGCGCTCCATATTTGTTCTCTGGGTACCTAGTCAAAGGCTGCCTTGAGATCTAGGAAAGCTGGGAAAATTTCTTTGTTTGTGTCTAGAATCTTTTCTGTAATTTGTCTAATTGTATATATGTGGTCTTGTGTTTGTTTTCCAGGCCAGAAGGCCGCTTGTTCGTCTTCTAGTTTATCTTTATACATATTTACAAGAAGCAAAAGTGACATCTTGATATAAGTATGTAGGTTTTAAAATAGTCTGTTTCCCTCTGGTGGATAAAATAGGACATTTATAGGAGCAGAAAACATATCTGTAATCACATGTACATGCAAAAATTAATAGGCACATGGTAGAAGATAATATTTGAATTACTTGACAACCCAGGCGGATTTTTTTCTGTTTCAACAAATTTGTTAACTTTTGTAGAAATTGGAAAAATAGAAGAAATTCAAAAATGAGGATAGGAATCAGCTGTTAAAAGTTAGTTCAGAAGTGGATTGTATATGATGATATGATATAATGATGTGTTAAATTACTTTTAGACTCTATTTTAGTTTATTAATAATTTTCTATTTATTCTGTATTTAAAGCATGTTTTAAACATTTAGAAAACAGTATGGTACGTGTAATGTGCATTCTTTTACATCTATCCTGTTGTGATTCTAAACACATCCTTGTATGAATGTGGAATTGAATAATATATTATATATGATGCAAAAACTTCAATGCAGTGATAACCAGATCTCCTTAAGGCAGTCTATGCATCTTTATTTGGTAAACATTTAGAAGAATTGGCAAAGAATTAATTTAAGCACTCTCTTTCTTTGAGGGCAAAAGACTAAACAATTTATTAGAAAATCGTACCCTTGTGGATGTCATGTTAGGCTTTCAAACACACAGCAACTAATCTATATTTTCACAGGTCTGGATTTAGGGGGGGGATGGGTCACTTGCCACCTGCGCGTAACAGTAGTAGGCGCCATCACACCCTTTATCATTTCAAATAGGGTGACCAGACGTCCCGATTTTCGGAATTTGTCCCTATTTTTGGTTCGATATCCCTATGTTTCCAAAATGTATTTTGGGACTATTGTGGGTCCCTATTTTCATATACTTATAATTTTTCAATATTATATATAGTCAATTTACAATAAAATGTTGATATTTCTCCAAAATTGTTTGGAAACTTTTGTTTGTCATTCCTTGTATATTTCTGTGTCCAGGTAATATGTCAAAACTTTCGGGCGAATACAACACAAAAATCAAAGATCGGATCAATCTTGTTCGATTGCCACTATTCACGAGTGCGTGTACTGTCAAGTGTGAGTACCCATGTACAGTGCACGACTTTGTAGACTACAATATGTACTGTATATTGGCGATCATTGATCCACTTTACATATTATAGGATAAGATGTAGATTCTTCTTCTTCTTAGTTTAGCCGTTTTCTATCCCCTGGATATAGGCCTCCCTCATGTTTTTCCAGTTTTCACGATATTGCGCGACTTCATACCAGTTTAATCCTCCTACTTTTTTGACATCGTCGCTCCATCTCATCTGGAGTCTACCTACTTTTCGTCTTTCGCCCCATGGTCTCCATCTAATCACTTTCCCGCTGCACTTATCGACTCTTCTGGCCACATGATGTAGATTAGCCGAAGATAATCATAAAAGACTGTTAATTCAGAATATTTAATAATCTACTAAGATAAATTTTTGATAGCGTAAATGTAACTGAAAGAATTTGTTTTTTAGTAGCCAAGTCCCGATATTTAGTTGTACCGATCAGGTTACCCTAATTTTAAGAGATATTAATATTGTTGACAGCTGGGATAAAATAATTATTACAGTAAATTAAATACAACTGAACTGCCGTAAAGGTTTCGAAAATTTTAATTTTAGTTTCTGCGAATAAATAGAACAATTAGATATTTTTGCAGTGCTAGACCAAATCGCCTCAACAAACGTATTACACAAGTTCCTAGAAATCTTTACGCTTTTATTTAATAATATTTTGGGCCCTTCTACCCTAACTATTGCATTATTGGGTTTTCCCGCCTATTTTTGATGCTTTGTTCACTAATGCGTTGTATAATCTAAAGAAGATTCCCATTTTATGGCTACACGAGTAAGATCTTAATGTTTCTTCGGAAGCTTATTGTATTTATTTTTATAATTATTCCCCAAATGTGTAAGTCGTATTTATACACAGCTGTAATGACACCCTTAAGTAGACGCACAAAACGGCAAAGTAATCTCTAAAACGAATAGACATTCTACAAGCAGCTTTACCAATTCCAAATCTACTCTTTGTGCCTTAATAAACATTTATAAAAGTGTAGGTACATGCTTGTTGCCAGTAGACTTTTGTTATTCCATCAACTCGGCATACGTGCTGACAACCATTATATTATACATTCACCAACTTAAGGTAAATTAGCTATTTAATGATTTATCATTCAGTTAGTGTGTAGGGCCTTTGATTTTCTAAATAACAATATTTATACGTTAAATAAAATATCAAACAAAAAAGCTGCCAGTAATATAAACTATAACAATTTTAGATGTACATATGTAAAACTCGGGTAGAAGAAAGTTAAGAAGGTGGGAATATCAAGAAATAAAGAAAATAGAAAATAAAACTTTGATAACTATTAAAAAATTGTAGTAATTATTATAAATGGCATGGCTTAAGTAAAGACACACCGGTTGTTTTCCACAACCATCGTTCATTGAAAATTTTGTTGAGCATACTGTATGTACCGTATCTTAATCCGAAGTCGAAGTGGTATAAGGCAAGGCCAAAGTTAAATAAGGCTGGGATGGCTCAGTTATAAGAGAGTCAAGCTTTGGATGTAGTACTTCAAAAGTTCCCCGGTTCGAATCGCACTAAAAATCAAACTTGTTCTAAATCCCTGGGTAGTCGGTATTAGGTCTCAGATGTCCATTTGCCATCGGGGATCAAATTAATGGCACTACTCTTATTACGGTCACACTAGAGGAGTAACAAGGCCCTACGCGCACACACAGACAATATGCGGGTTGTTATTTAATTTTTAGTCACCGAAGAACGTCAATCTCTAGAAATCCATGACAAAATTAAAGCTGTCTATGGTGACTATAATTTGTCTCACAAAGCAGTGGTTGAGTGTGCAGAAAATTTTGAGAAGGGATAGAATCTACTAAAGATTTGGCTCGTCCCGCACATGTTCGTGTTGCAACTTCAAATGAAAATGTGAGGCATCTGGAAACTGTTTTATGTACAAGACGCATTACCGTTAGAGAACTTTCTGAAATGATGAGCATCAGTATAGGAAGTGTTCATTCCATTATTCTACTCTTGGTTATCACAAAGTTGCTGCTCGGTGGATTCCACGGCTGCTTACTGATGTCCCAAAGAATTTTCGTTGAGAATTACCACTACAGGATTTGATGCGCTACCAAAAAGAACGCAATACCTTTCTACACCAGATCGTTGCCGGTGATGAATCTTAGTGCTAACACTATGAACCAAAATCGAAGCGTCAAAGCATGCAGATTTTCCGAAGCCGAAAAAGTTCCGATCTCAAATTTCAGCAGGAAAAGTTTTTTTTTTATTATCAAGGTGTATTATTGTTGGATTTTAAGGAGCCTGATCAATGCTGAACGATACGCGGACACCTTACAACGTTTACGTATCAGCATCAAGAATAGAGCTCCCCGTAAGCTCACAAACGGTGTCATTCTTTTGCGTGATAATGCTCACCCCCATGCAGCCCAAGTGATTCAAGACATGCTTACGCGTATGTGATCGGAAGTGTTAGAACATCCGACTTACAATCCCAATTTATCCCCCTGCGACTTTAGTGTCTTTGGGCCATTAAAACAATCGCTAAAGAGACAGCGATTCACTTCGGACGCTGAAGTGCAGACTGCCGTTAGTGAATGGTACCGTCAAAAGCCGCTAAAATTTTACCAGCAGGGATTTTATAGATTAGCACGACAGGTGGTCCCACCCTTGCCTTAATGTTAATGGAAATTTTTTTAATTGAATTATTAAAAATGTTGTTACATCCTCCAAACCCGTTTCTATTGAACCTCTTACATATTAAAAGTTGTAAGAATAAATTGCAAAGGCAATCAAAATTAATACAAGATACAGATGAACCTTCAAGACAAAATGGTATATCATTAAACCATATGAATTTAATGTTAATTACAGCAATTTCAGTTAGTACATTAATTTTCTTAAAATGAAGACAATGTTTATTGGACTAATTGTTTTACAACCTTCTAATGTCAAGAATTTTGATCTTAATCTTCTTCCTATGCGTGCGCTTCCATTTACAGACGTGGTTCAAATATTAATAGCTTTTATGACACAACTACAACTACAAAGGAGTTTAATGTTAGTACTAAGCATTTTTATTGGTATTGCACTTTTCTTAAAAATGCACAGTTTGTTGGGTTTATTATTTTACGACCTTGTTTCTTTTAAATCGGAAGGAGTTCTTCAGCTGCTGCTGCTGTGCCATTTTATGCCAACTTGTTTATCATCAACTAAATCACCACATTCCAGCAAATTTTTTCTATTTACTTTCTATACTTAATCTTGGCATTACGGGATCTTCCTAAAAATCATCGTTTGGGTAAGAAACAACGGGCTCCGGTTAGTGCATTATACTGGCCTCCTTATTTCAATGAATCACTGCTAGAACGTGATAGAAATCGTCTGAGCTTTAGTGGGACACAACAAACAAACATAAGTGGGTATCACATCCATGTCTATCTATTACCCATTTTCTGTTTAACTTTGATCTTTAATGTAGTGACCGAAAAGAAGTAATTTTCCATCTCTTGGTTTTGTTTCCGATATTACATTTTTTTTAGGAAATGACTTCTTACTAACCAGCTGTCTGAAATTCAGCAAAACTTCACCTCTTGTACGGTTGATTTCCTTTGAAAAGTAGGTTCTACAGATTTTTATTTAAAACCACAGAAATCTCCAACACGTGTTTTGTAATAAAAAATACCCTTGTATTCTATTTAACAATGATTTGCCAGTTTGTAACAAATTATATTTGATTGGCTGTGTTAAGGTTCCTTTACAGTGTAAAGTTTACACACAGTTGCTTTCAACTATGGATGCATTGGAAACTTTTATTTATACTACTTACAAATAACATATTTTTTTATCAGTGCTTCCCCTTTTACGAGTCGCGACCTCTTCTAGGATAGCCCATGCAATTTTTAATAATATGTTTACTGTGATAGCTGGGCTTGCATCCGGATGGAATATTCTGGGCTGAGTTTTTATTAGTGCCAACCTCATAATATCTTCAATATTCAATTTATTTGTTACCTCTGTTTTGATATAAAGAAGGGTTAAAAACCCACTCTCACAGAGATGTGTAGAGGCAAATGGAAGTAGTACCTGAAAAGCAAGCATGGCTACATTTGGATAAGAATGATGCATACATAGCACACAAAAACTGACTCAACGGTTTTTCATAAAACATATCGCGATCCAAGGAATTGTTGCACAGGTCGAATAATTCATCCTGTACCTCATCAGGAATGGTGGCTACATCCAAGTAAGCAAAAATTGGAATTTGTAACAGCACAGCTTCTTCTTCCTTTAGCTCAGGAATATACCGCTGAAATTCTATTTCAAAGGTTTCGAGGAGGTCAACAATCTCCTCCTTTACATCATTTTCAATTTCACTTTTAGTTTTTCCCACCTCACTGCAAAGATGTTCAAACATGGCGTTTCCAAAATGTGCTTTCCGACGCCAGTTTTGTAGCTGTAATATAAATGCCTGAAGATTATCTTGACGTTGGATTATATGGGTTGCGTTGCCACGAAGTTGCAAATTTACCTAATGTTTAGCTGATCTAAGATGTCTGACAATTAAGCAACTCTTTTCTTCCAGGCTTCATTATAAAATTGTGCCATAAGGTCATATTTTCCTTGCATTTCCAGGAGCAAATCTAATTTTATTATTCAACACACACACACACACACACACACACACAACACAAGACGCGATTAACAACATTTCCTTTTGACAACCGGCGTACAACGGTTTAGAAAAGAAGATACTCGTGATCACAACTTCTGTATTTGCACCATTCTTTAAATATACAAATGTAAAGAGTTCAAAATTGAATATAGTTCATAATGTTGATCAAAGAATCGAGCACTTCTTCCAGAGGCTTTGGAAGAATCTTATTGGCAAGAGTAAATAGGTGAATGATAGAGTCTAAGCCCTTTGCTTGGAGAGAAAGTTCTTTCACCTTTACTTGAAGAACCAACTAGCATCCTATCATGGCTGGCGCTCCATCGACACAAACCCCACAGACGTTTTTCCTTTGTAACCCTTCAGTTTCTAAGAAGGTCCTTACAATTTTCATAATATCATTGCCTTTGATAGTAGTTTTCAGGGCTTCGATGTCACCCGAATGAATATATCTGACGAAGACCAGCAATTGAGAACATGAACTTACAGTTGTTGACTCATCAAGCTGAAAAGAAAACAACAGATATCCCCAAGCATATTGGAAAACTATTTTTTCAAAATAAACGTCCTCAAACCATTCATTTTTTTCTAAATTAAAACTGACGAAACAATTACTACAGCCGAACAGTTCGACAAATGCCCATAGGCGAGCAAATGTTAACGTAAAACTGAGTGAACTTTATGTAACAGGATGAGGAAACATCACAATTTTCCAAAGATCGTAGTTGTTTTCATTCTGAAACTATTACTATGACATTGTGATACCCTATAAGAATGCAATCTTAAAATAGCAAATAAGTTTTTCCGAAAAAGATTGCACAAAAGAGGTTGCTTCCGTTTCGATTTTCTTTTAATTCTTCTTTATCTTTGGTGCTGATTTCATTAAATCATCTGAGAGGCTGTTTTCCAAAAATCCACAGGAACGAGTTTCGTTAATAAGTACACAACCCGCTCGACGTCTGATACTCTTTAAAATTTACTGCAAATCCATTAAAGCCGTTTTTGCAGAACTGCTATATGAATCTTGGAAATTCGCCGTCATTGCCCACAGTGCGATCAAAAATGGTTAAAAGTGCCATTTCATATTGATTTTTTTATATCCGCTTACTACTTAATGTGACCCTGGCTAATTCAGTGGCGTGCGGTGGTATTTTAATTACCGCAAGAAATTAAAAAATCAATGGCGCGCTTAATAAAAATGATCGTACGCCATTGTGTGCGTAAACGATATGCATATACAACATTTTTTTATCTCTTCTCTGTTCGACTCCATTGTAGGTAGTTAACAGACCATTGGCCTATACACAGAAGAAGAACATTTTTTAAGATCTTCAAACATAAACTAGTCGAGAGGTGTTAGGTCGGGCGATCACGATGACCAACAATATCTGATTATTATTATGTGGTAAAAAAATTCAACGGTACACTTGCTGTGTGAGCTGTTGCACCATCTCGCTAGAAGAACCCAAATTGAAGACCATCATCGTTCAGTTGATCCACAAACGGTCTTAAAAATAGCTATTGGTAATTGGCATTGATGTTCTCATTTAAAAAATGCGTCCAATTATCCTTCTTGACATAGCAATCAAAATCTCAATTTTAAAGAGATGCAATGAGGTCTTCTGATACGTACGATGGTTTTTAATTGGCCACATGCAATAGTTTTAGGAGTTTGTGTAGCCACTAATATGAAACCGTGCTACATCGCCGAAAATGTTCAAATCTATATATGTCATCATTCTTGGGGTTTTCATTAAGCCATGTACAGTCAACAGTTTTCAAAATCTGTGAATCTGGAACAACGCTTGAACTTTGTATGGGTGCATATACAGTATTTGTTTGCTAATCTTATAACACGAACGGCATGAAAGATTTAAAATGTAAATGTTCAGTAACTCAGTTACAAAAACAACATCATGACCTGTTTGGCGAGACAGACATCTTAATGATTTGTTGGAACTTGCAACCACTCACTGTTGAATATACTGTATAGCTTCTTCTGTAGGCACACATCCCCCGCCCTTAGACTTTCCTAACAAAAGCTGTCCGTTATGCAGTATATTAAATGTATGCCGATTTATTGTGAATACCACGTTAACCTCTGTTACATGCTTGATAGCCTAATACCTAAAAAACTTTATAATTTGATTCTCTTATCTAATAAAGCAACAGATTACGACCTTTTAGGCTTAAAAGCGGATACTACGTAAGAAATACAAAAACAGAAACAAGGAACACACGAAAAGAAAACAATAAATGACAGGTTCGCGGATAAAATGCAATGCGCTACAATCATTTTCGATTGCACTGCATATCAGTCTCAGAAATTCCACACACATATATATACAGCGTGGTGATAAAGTTCCGCAGAAAATTCATAATTTTGTTATTTAATGTTTTTTTGGAAAACCCTGAAACACGTCAATTTTGTTTTTTAAAAATGTACTTCAACACATTGCAATTTTTTGACTAAAATACACATAAAATTAAAACAATTTTGAATTTATTTGTAATGAAAATAAGAATATTATAAAAAAATTAACTAACAGAATGTTTTAACTTGTCCACCATTAAAGAGTTGGCATTGATCAGCACGTGTGTTAACACTTTCTATAACGCGCCCAATAATTTCCATTTTTAAACGAATTCAATACCCAAATTGTTTGGCCTACTAACGTAAACTCGCTATTGTACATGATTCCATAGAAATAACTGTCGCGGCGTTAAGTCAGGTGATCGCATACGCCATTCAAACCGTCCTCGCCGTTCTTTCTACGTGGTCACGTGAAATTGCGAATTTATATTAGTAGGCCAAACAATTTTTTATCATAAGTTCTAATGATTTTTTGACAACTCCTTATTTCAATCTTGGAAATATTGTTAATTAGTTTTTAGAAACCGCAAGTGGAAAAGTAGCATATTAGTGTAGCTACAGTGGCAATAGAAAACGCCAATTTTAGCCTATTTTGAGTAATCCTTTAATAACACAAGAACATATCGAAATACGTCCGGAATTTATAACAATAACTATTTAGCGAGTACACAATACCATGGCAAACTTCAATACTATTGCTACCACCTTCCTGCCATTGCATGGGTTTATTTTGCTATATAAACTTGTTTTTACAAAAGTTGAAACTATAAATAACGTATTACTTCCTAAAAGATTAAAATTTTTCTACATTCTTTAGCGTTACCACATACCATGATCATAATCATATGTTTGACGTACCCGTTTGGCTTTGCATCTACCTACAGTTTAATCCTGACGAATTACCCAAGTTTCTAGTTGGTTGTTACTATGCAGTTAACGAACTTCAACCGCTCTTCTTGTAAATTATTAATTTGAGTGGATTCAGCAAAACGAATAGCAGCACGAGGTCCGACGTGGGGGATAAATATTTCAAACGCGTTATGGAAGTGCAAAACTTCCGGAATTCTTTTCCCATTTATTAATATCGATATTGGATTGCCTCGAAATCGAGTTAGTTTTACCGTTCCGTTCGGCAACAAAAACCACAAAACGATTGAAGAATTTTAAAATGTTCCACTACCGTTATGTGTATCGTCGTAATTTAGGTTTTAAAAAGGATCACATATTCCCATTGCGGCTTAGACAATACCGAGCAACCGTTACGTGAGCATTTCCCTTTCGAGCTACTTGTCAGCCTGCTGCAGCCCAACAAAGAAGGTAATCATTTGATTCAAGCAGCCAGCAGACAACTCTTCATCTCATCCATTGAGTTCGCGACCAGAAATTTAATTTGGTCAAGCTAATCGACATGTCCAATCAAGACACGGACGCGATCGTGTACTGCAGCTCAATTTTTTAACAGCCACTATTATAATAATTGCATTATAAAAGCTAAAACGTGAATACATTTACCAAAAATTTCAAAATTAAAATTAATAGCCCCCATCAAAGCCGATGTTGCAAGAATAACAAATTTGATGATAATTTTCAAGGAATTTTTATAGCCGCACACTTAAGAATTCAATTTCATAATAAATAACACAACAAAGCAGTGATATTATTTATCATAGAACCACTTTCGCAGAGACTAGACGGGATTGGCGTAAAAAATAAAAATCAGTTCTGCAAACATGTTTAATTAACTGAAAAACGTCGAATACTTTTACTATATAGGTGCGTGATTAAATTAAAATTAATTTGGAATTCAGTTGCTTTGCCATATATTTTATAATATCACTGCTTGTATTACAGTTATGCAAATCTGCACCACTTTATAAGCAAAATGCGTTTTCTGTGACAAGTGCGAACGCATGGAGGTTCCGGCGTTCTCACGCAAACCCTATGCATTCGCGGTGCTAAAAATGTTGCAGAACCAGTGATCTACGAAACACATGCGGCTGCAAATGTAAATAGTTTAAAACTTACGTATTCAATTTGTCGTGTACCAGAAGTTATCACGAATTGTTCTCTTATTATTACCATAATATCACAATTTACGCTGAAAATGTGAACTATAGCATACTAGTTATATATAAAGTTTGATCAAAAAATCTTCTATATAAACTGCTCAAAAATGAATAGGGATATTGCAGTGTAAGACACTTAAAGGCAACACCAATTGCATTTATAATGAAAAAATTCCAAAACGGCAAAAGGTAACGTCTTTTCAGTAATGAACATGGAAATTACAACAAAGGTAGTACGTTTAAAAAAGAAATTTACGTAACACTTGACTTAAATTTATTAAATTCTAATACCGCGTGGCACCTCCTCTGGCAGTAATAACTGCTCTGCATCTTTCTGGCTTACTCTCAATGCAATTATCAACATGTTCTTGTGGAATTTAATGCCACGGTACCGGCAATACATTCCTCAGCTGATGCACAGTACTAGGCCTTGGATTATGATGATCTAGCTGTCTCTGCAAAAGGTCCCATGCATGCTCGATGGGGTTGAGGTCTGGAGATAGCGGAGGAAGAGCAAGACGGTTTATTTCCTCATCTCGAAGCATCTCTCACACAACCTAAGTACGATGCGGCTTTGCGTTGTCGTCAAGAAAAAGAAAGTATTCCCGTCCAAAAGCATTGCGACGGTTCAGAACATGGTCCATAATGATCTCTTGGGCATAACGTTATCCCGTGAGTGTATCATTAAAGATATGGAGGTCAGTACACCACCCTAAAGAAATTTCAGCCCATACCATAAGACCACAATGGCAACGACTGGTTGGGTATACTGAGGTAAGGTCCGATGTCCAGCACTAAGACGCCGGCTATCAATATCAATCTCAATCTCAAAGGCCCGTCTCTACCGTCCATCTTTGATCATAGGCCTCCCCCATGACATTCCAACGGTCTCTGTCTTGTGCTTCTCTGGTCCAATTCAGTCCTGCAGTCAACTTAAGATCATTTGTTCAGCGTGTCGGTGGACGTCCTCTTTTCCTTTTACATAGGTATGGTCTCCAATGAAGAATAATATTATTCCATCGTTAATCATTGCATCTTGCTATAAGTCCAGCATAGCTCCATTTTAGTCTGGTAATTGTTACGACGGCGTCTCTCATCCCTGTAGTTTGTCTAATTCAATGATTTCTTTTTTTATCTTTTAGAGATATGCCAATCATCTGTCTCCCCATGGATCTTTGTGTGACTGCTATTTTTATTCAGTGTTTGTTTTGTCCAAGTCCATGTTTGGCAGCCGTAAGTCAGGACTGGAAGGATGCATTGATCAAATAGTCTTGATCTAAGTTTTAATGGAATGTTTGTAGTTTTAATTATATGTCCGAGTTTTCCGAATGCGGACCAGGCAAGTCTTCTTCTTCTATATATTTCTGCTGTTTGATTGTCTCTTCCTAGCTGTATTTGGTGGCCCAGGTGTATGTATTTTTCGACATTCTCGATGTGGTGTTGATCAATCGTGATATGTGGATCTTCTTTGCACATTGTTTTTGTGTTCTTTAAGTTAATCTTAAGGACTTCTTTACCCGGCTTCACGATTAGTTCTCTCAACATTTGTTGTAAGTCTGTTGGATTTTCCGCTATGATAACCACATCGTCGGCGAATCTTAAGTTATTTAACCTCTTCCCTTTATTAAAATACCTTTATCTTGCCACTGTAGATGTTTAAATATCTCCCCCAAGTCTGTATTGTATAATTTTGGGGAGATGGTGTCTCCTTGCCTGATTCCTCTGCTAATCTTAATTTCGTTTGTATTTTGATGTAGTTTAACCGTCGATGTTACATTTTCGTATGTATATTGTATTATCTGTGGTAAATGCGTGCATTTTTGAGGCTGTTAATAATTATCCAATCTTCTATGGAATCAAATGCTTTGTAGAAATCTACAAAGGCCAAGCATACATTCAGGTTATATTCAATCGTTTTCTCTATCAGTAACCGTAGCGTCAGGAGACGGTCACAAGTGCTAAAGTTTTTTCTGAACGCTGCTTGTTCAACAGGCTGGTAGTCATCTAACTTATGTGTAAGTCAGTTTGTTACTATTTTGGAAATCATTGCTGAGACTATATCTGGATTCGTCCGAAACAGATATCATCCCACGGTTGTCGCTTCTTGAAGCCTACGTCATAGCCATTCCACCGGGTGTCTTAGTTGGACCATAGTTCTTGCAGGACATCTTAGGGGGCGGTATGAGGTAAATCCTACCTCAAGCAATCAATTTCTCACAGTTTGGTCAGAGACTCGACTTCCTGTGGCAACCTGGAGCACTTACTCTAGATGTTGAGCAGCTGAAAAGGGGGTGCACTCTAACATTAATTACCAGAAGTCGATCCTCACGTGGTGTTGTGATGCGAAAAGATCCACCTGCAGGCCTTCTTGCAGTTGTACCTGTTCCTCTAATGTGCGAAAGAGTACGTGAAATAACGCTCTGCGTGATTCCTAACATATCAGCAATGTCGATCTAGGAACCTCCTCTTTGATGCATAGCAACGGCTAAATTTCGTTGTTCTACTGTTAAATGGAACACAAGTTAAGAACACAAATGTAACACACGAATAAAAAAACAATGGCCAAACAGATCTTAAGAAGACAGGAAAGATTATTCAATCAAACATGCAAATTCAACTTGACACTAATACGGTTAAACAATTGCAACTGGATTCGATTGCTTTTTGAACATCAAACAATGCCGCTTGCTCAAATGATCAATAACCACCATTAGCCGCCTAATACAAACATATATGCTTCATATTACAATATATCTATTAATTTTTGAGTAGTTTAAGTGGGCCATAGAAAACGAAAGACAGTATAGTCCGCTTATAATGGACTCTCGGTTGTAATGGACCGACTACCAAAGTCTCGACTAAAGACTCATTCTCATTTATACCTATGTAAATAGAATTGGACATTATGGACTCACTTATAATGGACTTTCGCATGCCCTAGACTAAAAATTCGCTAAAAGTCCATTATATACGAATCGAATTCCGTTTAGAGATTCCCTTCATATTACGAATGCGACCAGAAGTACCGAAATAGCCAAAAAATTTTGCTGCTTATGCATAATTGCCCAGCACATCCGTCAATTTCAGTACGCAACATCAAGCTTGCCTTTTTCCAGCAAAACCAACCGCCGTGGTGTAACCGATGGACCAGAATGCCATATGGAGCCATAAACAAGTTTACAGAAAAGAGATGTCGCTGCGAATCGTTTAAATGCAAGATGTCATTGATGTTCAAGTTTTAACGATTTTGGAAGCCATGAACATATTGATCCTAGCTTGGCAGAGAATATCTGCGAAAACTATCCTGTTAAATATTAGAATCCAGTGGCGGATCATGCGAGTGTCGGACCTGCCGACGGCCAAGGGCCGCGGCTTAGAAGGGGTGCCGACCTCGAGCTTGGGGAATAATTACGACCGCTGGGTCGATTGTTCAAAGCTTGCATATACCTCCAATAATTATAATGTTATCAATTTCAAATAAAAATAAAAAACGATTACATTAGATATTTCTTTCCTTCAACAATCAGTCAAACAAAGAACGGGTATAGTAAGAAAATGCCTATTAAAGATCAAAATGGTGAATTAAAAACATTAAATAAAGAAATACTAAAGACATGGAAAGAACACTCGCTCTCGCTCCCTAAGTTTCAGTCTCTTGACTGGTTTTACGCGTGTTTCCAATCTCATCTTCTCTCAGATTTTCTCTTCATTTCTTCATAGTTCATCCATAATTTGTTTAATATATCGACTGTGTAGACGTCCGCTAGTTCTCTTTCCGTCTACCTTCCCTTCTATGATTGTTTTCAGAATTCCTTCCCGGCGAAGAATATGTCCAATTAGTTCGTCTCGTCTTTTCTGTATTTGTTTCCACATCTTTTCATTTTCTTCAGCCCTTTCCAGTAGTTCGTCATTAGTAACTCTATCCGTCCAACTAATTTTCAACATCCTTCTGTAGCACCATTGTTTAAAGGCTTCAATCTTCCTTTTTTCTTGTATGTTAATGGTCCACAATTCAAATCCATACAAAGCGACACTCCAATCAAAAGTGTGTATAAATGACTTTTTTACGTGTAGCGAGATATTTTTGAAAGTTAGAAGATTTCTTTTATTTATGAATGCTCTTTTAAAATTCGGTGATTTATCTCTTTTTGGCTTCTCCCATCTTTTGTAATGATGCTGCCCATATATACATATTCGTTCACCTCAGCTAATTTTTCCCCATCAATTCTTATTCTTTTTTTAAGAACACTACAGAGAAAAATTTAAAGAACAAGAAAGAACACAAACTTAGCATGAAATTGAAGAAAGAGAAGAAGAAGAAGCACAGGATGAGGAAGAAACAGGCGAAATAAGAATAGAAGAAGTAGAAGAAAACCTGAAGACAATGAGAAATAGAAATACAGCAGGAGAGGACAATATTACACCGAAATTACTGAAGAACGGAGGAGATAAACTGGAAGATTGGATACGGGAAATATATAAGGATGCATTGCATATGGAGGGAATGGGAAAACAATATTATTGTCCCAATACATAAGAAACGAGAAAGTAAACTTAGAAGAAGAACAAGCAGCTGTCAGATCAGGTAGGCAAACACAAGATCACATCTACACAATCAGAACAATAATGGA
>JABXWE010013407.1:0-13765 GCA_014611495.1 Limonius californicus
TGTTGTTGAAGCTGGAAAGCAGTGTTTCAACCAAAATGGAAAATTTTACGACCATTGAACTTACTGATGTTGTTCTTATTTATGGGGAAGCTTAAGGAAACGCTCTAAGGGCAAGGCAAATGTGAGCGATATCCTCAGCGCCGCATTCCAAACAGCCGTGCATTTACTACAACAGTCCAACATTTACGGGATTATGGCACGTATCAACCATAAAAACATCATCGCGGTAGTCCAAGAGCAGAAAGGGTCGTTAATGTAGAACAGCATGTCTTGGAATTAGTGGAGGAAAGTCCTAGTGTTAGCACTAGAAGACTTGCGTTACAAACTGGCGTTTCCCATTCTACTGTTTGGCGGATTTTGCGGGATCAGGGACTATACCCTTACCACGTTCAACGTGTTCAAGGTTTGCAACCAGCGGATTATGTACGTCGGCACGATTTATGTGAATGGCTTCTTCAAAAGTGCAATTTTTATGAAATCGGAACTGCTTTAAAATATAATAATATATTTTTTGTAATTTAATAGCCTTTTTTCTAATTTAACACATAGAAATATATATTTCAAAAGTTAAAAAGTAAAGCTTTGACGGGCCGCACGAAAAAGTGAGCCGGGCCGCATGCGGCCCGCGGGCCGCGTGTTGCTCATCCCTGGTCTAGACCATAGTAAATTAATAAATTATAAATAATTGCAAGGTTAGCTTTTGGCTTAATTACTTTTTTAAGCGTAAGATTAATATCATAATTGAATCTAACTTGGATAAGCGGCAGTTTAAATGAAATAGAACTATAAAGTCTAGGCTATGGTAAATCAACGAATTATAATTAATTCCACTGTTTAGGTTTGGCTTAATTATCTTTAAACAAAATTACAAATAATTTTTTATAATTTTAGGCATAAGCTTCATGTTATAATTTAAAATATATTGAATGAGCGGCGTTTTTTAAAATATGAATAGAAAATCAAAATTGTAAAATCTAGACCACAGTGTATTAATTAATTATAAAACATTCCAAGGTTAACTTTTGGCTTAATTACTTTTAAACAAAATTACAAGTGAATTTCTTTAATTTTAAGCGTAGTATTAATATCATAATTAAATCTACCTTGGATAAGCGGCAGTTGAAATAAAATAGATCTATAAAGTCTAGACTATGGTAAATTAACGATTATAATTAATTTCACGGTTTAGCTTTGGCTTAATTATCTTTAAACAAAATTACAAGTAATTTTTTATAATTTTAGGTATAAGCGGTATTTTTTTAATAATGAAAGCGAAACATGTCAACTATGGTAAATCAACGAATTATAATTAATTTCAGGATTTAGGTTTTGATTGGTTATAATTCAACAGAATTGCAACGTAGGAGTTTCTATGTGTTTATATCTAGACTTAAGTTAATAAAATACTGGATTTATATCTGCGTCTACATAATTAAATTTGATTGAATTAGCGCCAACTGTTTTTTAAGAATTACATAATTGTAGAAAATAAATTATGTTAAATTAAGAAATTTACTATTAATCCCAAAACTTCAGCTTGGAATTTAACCAAAATTAGAAATGTTATTTTATAACATTAAGTATAAACATTAGTAATTTACAGGGTTGTATCGATTTATAATGTGAATTAATTAGCTTAAATTGGTGGCAGTTTCAGAATATTTAAACTTAACTAAAATTCTCGAAGGTAAATCAATGGACTACAAATTACTACCAAGGTTTAGACTTGCTTTAATTACTTTTAAACACAATTGCAATTTAGGTGTATATAATTAAATTAGCTTAAAAAGCGCAGGTTTTCTTATATTCAGGTTTGAAATAAGATTACAAAAGCTAGACTATAATCACGTATAATTAATCGTCCCTAAAAATATTTTTGGTAATTTTAGCTTAGTGTAAACGTGTAATATGTTTGTTATCAAAAAGTTTGTTTATGTTGGTCTTAAATGTTGTGTGAAAGAGATTTAACATTCAAAGAATGTTAGGCGTTTCTAGTCAATTCTAATTTTACCATTTCGAATTAATTACTACAGAGCGGTTGTCATCCTAGGGGTCTCTAACCTGAACCAATTTTACAATGGTACCAAACTGACGGCGGCTTAAATGATAGAAGATTGATTAACTTAGTAAAAGGTCAAATTAAAATGAAATAGGTAACACAGGAAGTATTTAAATTTATTGTACGATATAACCACCGCTAAACATGAAACATTAATATGATTTAGAACTAATGCAAGGGAGGTTGCATTTACATGGATAAGCTGTCTATATTGCCTTGGATAAACTGTAAAAATGGATTTAGAGGTACAATTTACAACATACTGTTAAACGGAATTAGTTCTAAATCCTTCAGTGCAGTGGTTTCCAAACTATGAGTGAAAGACGTTGGTGGGTTGCGATATAGATTTTTGGCCAAAATGAAATTGTAAACTAAATCAATAATATAGATTCAACAGCAAGTAGAAATAGTCGGTTATATGATTATTAAGAAAATCTCATCAAACATTTTACTCTTTCTTCCACTTGTAAAATTGTTGAGCAATTGCGAAACATTAGACTTCTACAAAGTGTGTTGTACCATATAAGAGTTTAAAGACCACTGTTTAAGTTAAGTACTGAATTTTGAATATACATTAATCTTGCAGATTAGTTAAAGTTATGTAAAGGAAGAATATTAGTAAGATTGATTGGAGATTTAAGTAGCTAAACTTTGGAAAACCCCATACCACCATGATATTTAGAACACCTAAATACGTATTTCGGCAACTAAGCTGCCATCTTCAGTAGAAGCTTGAACTAACTAAAGTAACTTGGCTGAGGAATACCTCTGGAGATAAATCCTGCATCAAATCAACAACTGAAGTCCAATTGGACTATACATACTTGAGTGTTCGAAATATCGTGGTGGTAAGGGGTTTTCCAAAGTTTAGTAAGAATAATACATGCTCTGGTAATAATTTTCGTTTGCTCTTACTTCAAAACCAGAGGATATTAGAATCAGATGAAATAATGTTGATTTAGCTTAAATATCTTTTATTTAGAACACAACTAAAAAAACCATCCATCAGGAAACAGATTGTTATGTTACGGTTATAACCTCTATTTTGAAGAACCAAGCTTAGTTGAGCTAATAATGGTTTTAGTTAACACAATCAGATAAACAGTAACTATACAAAGTTACTGCAAAAGCCTCATTTTATGTGTACCCAAACACTAACGTATACAAGCATTAAATATGAAGATATGTAATATTTTATTTTTATAGAAACAATAGCAACCAAATGTTTATGACGGATAATGTAATGCAGAGTAGCAACATTAAATACGGATAACATTTCCTTTGAACTTAGCAGTATAAGTATACGTAACAGCAGTAATCCCAACTCACGAGATAAGAGAAAACAGATTTTTCCAAGCGGAAAATAGAAAATACCCTCTTTTACACAAGCCCATAATGTTATAAGCGTGTTGTCTTGTTCTATTTCGTGATTATCCTTAATAGCATTTAATGGCCAGTATTTCCAGAAAATTGCCTACCGTCATTTACTTTGTATGTTGTACATATTTAATACGGCAGGGTAGAATTTTATGAGTATACCTTGAATCCAGACCCATATCATTTTTGTCGGATGTAAGAACGTTCGGTATTCGGGTTCAGTGCATGTAAAGTTCTGAAAATTGTTAACTGGTAAATTAATATGCAATAAGTGAGGTGTTAACCTTGGCTGCAGTCAAAGCTGCAACGCAAACGTGCCTAAAATGCGTGTAGTCTACAGGAGCGCAAATTGCAAGCACGTATTTGAGTGTCACATTAGACTGAAAACAAATAAGGAACAATAAGCGGCAACACGGAGATTGTTGATAAGAATACAAAATCAATGAACTGGCAACTTCGAGAATTCATAAATAAAATAACAATTTGAAAGCGGAAGTTAATGGTCTTTAAACAAGAAGTTAAAAGTATTGCTACCACCAGAGGCTATAGGTGCCGTCGATGGCTATTTGTACCAGTTTAATATTATATATTTATTGCCTTATTGTTTTAGAAAGTATAATTATAAATGATGAATTTTACGGTTACTTTTGCAGACTTATCTAAAATTCTTATTATATAGTGCAATTAAAGGGTAAGAGTTAGTTTTGAAAGTCCATAAAAATGTGAGACTGTCTCGGGTATACTGACCGTGCTAATACCGCCATAAACGAGTTACATATGAGATTACGTAATATCATACCGGTTTAGTGTATGGGCGCTTCTCCTTTTTTTGCTAAAATCGTCTTTATGAAATGGAGCCAAGGCTGCAGATGCGTCCATTTCATGAAAATGTTAAGAGTGAAGAGTTGAGAAAGCGACTTACTCGTTATGCGGAATATCCTCATCCTGCTCCAAGGAGGCAGGCAATATTTGCAACAAGAGTAGTACTGCCAGGAGGAGTCCTGCAAATCGTTTGCAGGTCCTTTCGGTCACCGGATTACTACACACCATGTTTACTCTACCTAACTACGCGACACTACACGGTCAATCGCTATATGATGTTTTCGAACATACTAAAAAAATTGTAGTAGGACGTTGTAGCATCCTCCTCAAGACAATAGGACAGAAAGGGCGACACTCATGATGGTAGTGCCCGAGCAAAGACCTTAGCGATATACAATTTCACATGATAATTAGATTAAAGTCGGTGAGTACTGGAAAAGCCGCCACCGGTCGCGTTTGGCCTGTAGTACACACCCCGAGTCGGCCTAATCTATTTGGGGGTTGCAGACCGCGCGCCGACGCCACCCCTCTACTAAAACATTTTCCCAGTTCAATTTTCAGCTCGCGCCTCACCGCCCTTTCAGGAAAACTGCTTTGGGCGAATGTTTACGGTGGCGGCGAGTTTCCATTGCAGCTTCAAACGTCTGGATTTTACGTTTCGGCGTCGCTTTCAATACTTCCGCCCGCTTTTATCATAAATTTTGACGATTATACTCACTCATAACAAGCCACCTTTTTTTGGATAAAGCAACAATAGCTAGATAGGAATCTTTATCGCTGCTCATTATTAGCTTTATCAAAGCGAATTTTCAAAAAAATCTTAACTCCCAACGGTAGAATCTAGAGGTAAAGAAAGGAGAGGGCTAAAAAATTTTTATCAGTTCCTGCTTGATGACGCTACAATTTCTTCCAAGAGGATTTCCGGAATTTACAAGGTCATTTTCTGCATCGTGCTTAGTTAAATGAGCAAATGTGTGTTTTTTATAATTCAAGCTGTAAACATACTACGTGTATCGTAGTGTAGAGTATAGATGCAGCCGCTTCTCTCACAGCGCCAGTTGTAGTACGAGAAAGAAACGCGCCGCTGACGGCGTCCTCGTGCACCGCGACGCGCATCGTATATTGATTTCCCTAACCGAGTACAAACCCGTGCAAAATAATTCTAAAAGGCCCGCGCGACTTTTGAACGCGGTTTTACTTTGTAACAGTTTTAAGGTTATAATGCGAAAAGTTACACGAGTTTGCACAATTTTTAGACGGTGCCTATCCCGTTCGATCTTTCTGCCTCTATTTTTGGAATAATTTATTTGTGTAACTACCTACTTGTTGATTTCACTACTTTGAGGCTTTGTTCTCAATACCTTGAAATATATTCCCGGCTTAGTAAAGCAAAAAGGGCGCGTTTTTATGCCTGCTTTATTGGCCATTTCTAAGTGAAAACCCAGAAAGTTATCAGTATAAATGGGAAATGTTTTGCTCAGACCAAATTGCATTGTATTTTTTTAAATTAGACTTTAGATTTCAATTACAAGTGGCTTGATGTGAGGAAGATAAGGATGTGACCATTTTGGATACTACGAAAATGTTAATAAATTCCGTTTTAATTGAGTTACATTATGTTTACAAGTTTGTTTTAAACGTAAGATTGTAGTTTGAGATTTTTAGGGAAATAAAGCTCGGTTAATATTTGCTCGTTATATCCGTTAAACGTTATATATGGGAAACCTATAAATATATACACAGTACCTAAACAAAAGTACATACTTAAAATATCATCAAAATCTAATTCCTACTACATACAGCAAATACATGTGTATATAGAAGGTTATACATACATACATATTAATTAACAAATTTTTGTAATAAGTCGTCTATAGTTAACTGTTTTTGTGCTTTAAATTAACATTTTATGAAGCTAAATACTATCTTACTACAACGGTTTGATTAAAAAAAACCGCGCTCGTAGTTTCAATTGCAGAAAAATATAAATTAATAAATGAGGATTATATAAAGTGTACTAGTAAATCCTATGGCGACTTGGCACTTAATACATAAATGCCGTCGCAAAAAAATCATAATCTATTTAACATAAACATGAAACCTTTTACACCATCATAAAACTTTGAAAACCTCTTACCACATGCGTATTTAGGCAACGAATTTTTCATCTTCAGTAGGAACTGATAAACTTGGAGTATCTAAAGTAAAGTCTAATGGACATCCATTGTTGACTTGTTGAAGAAGTGATATCTTCAAAGGTATTCTTCAGCCAAAGTTACTTTGGATAGATCAAGTTCATCAGTTCCTACTGAAGATGGCAACGTAGTTGTCAAAATATGTATTTAGAGGTATTCAAGGTTCTGTATACTTGAAGCACCGCATCTTTTCAATCCATCGTTTACACGTTAACATTTTAGTTGTGAAAATGACGTACTTCATCAATATTTTAAGTGTCCAAAGGACATACCAACAAATGTTTAAAAATAAATTATTGTTTAAAATTTATTAAAAAATATATACTAAGTGAGTTTTATAATTCCATTTATTTTTGTAATTTTCTGCTGCTTCAGTTTTTGTTTGAAATGGTATATTTTAAAATCTAAGTAATAACCATTAATATACTTTTAACAGTTTTTTTTTGTTTAGTTATATTTCGTTTGTATCAAAAAATAGAAATTGTTATAGTTTTCTATTGGGTGCCCCAAAGTGGAGGTGCTCCGTAGTTTAAAACGCACGGTAATGCTTTATTATTAGCATATTGTTATTATTAAACTGTTTAATAAACCTTGCTGTATGTCTGCATATAGATCACGATTTATCTACACCAACCTTTACACAGAAGTTAGGCACGCTACAATGTCCCTGGACTGTTCCTCCTCCAGTACACAGACCGCACTCATCTCCGCCAGGTGGGTTCTGCTTACCGTGGACTGCTGGCTCTTCCCTACATGCAGTACTTATCCATTTCTATTAGCGATGATTAAACCTCACATTATTCTCTTTTTAATATTGCAATTTTCATGACATTCAGAAAAAAAACCAAGAAAACAAAAAGTAATCTCTAATTTTAAAATTTAGTAATCGACCGGCGGGGGAAGAGGTTTATTGATACAGAAAACACGTCTTGCCCCGACGGCAATTCAAAAGTGAATAATTCAATTATATAATCGAATTTAGAAATTTACTTTTACTTGACAACGAATGAAATTACAATTACAATCCTTGCCTTTAGTTCTGAACCGCCCTTCTCAACTTTCTTAAAGTCTCACCATAACTGTCTGCATTAATAGTCGTACCACGTTCCAGAAAATTAACTAACAATACGCCCCTCCTATCTAAAACAGTAGTCATAATTGTTTGGTTTGTTTAAACTTTTTGGCTTTGGAGGAACTCGCATGCTTCTACTGCATTGATTGTTGCTTGTTTTCAACATTTATGTATGAAATTCAAGTCTCATCGCCAGCCACAATGTGATTCAGGTACTCATCGTAGGGATGCAGGAAGCTCAGTGCAGAGGCCAACATCCGTCAACATCTTTGGCAGCCACCTCGCACACAATGTATGGTACTGTAACCCGTGACTAAATTTGGGGCCACTTCTGATCTTCACGAATTTTAAGTGCACTTTTTCCACAAGGTCGTCGTTGACAACAGAAAGTGTTGCATTTCGTTCCTCATCGTGCACGTTTGTTCGGTCATCTCTGAAATTCGAAAACATTTGAAGGGAAATTTCGGCAACGTTTTCGTATTTTTTCGTGGAGAAAACGAATCACAACGCGCATTTCACACTTGGCGGGTTTTTCAATCGTAGTATTCATTTGAGCACATTATTATATAAATCAAAACAATGACAGAACAACGATAACGTGACGTGTGGCTAGTTCAACGACCATTGAAGCACATTGAGTGGGAATATTTAAACAACTATTGGTTTCCGAATAAGCCTCGTAGATCCAATTACAGCATTTAAATTTTAAGCAAACTAATATTACTTAATTATTAAAATCTTTGTTTTGCAGTAGTAATTACTGCTTTTTCATTTTTGATGTTATGTTATAAATAAAATAAAATTTTTATTAAACGCTAATTGTTCTATTTTTTTAAATTTGGCGAGCGAGATTTACAAATGATTTTTAAATTCATATTTTTTTTAGTACGTGTTTGTAAATCTAATAATTCACCAGTAAAGGGCAAAGCTCTACATTTTAGGTAATTCTAAAGTCAATAAACACACCCTTAATTATTTTAGGAGAGATCAAACAACCGAGAAACTTTGAAGTTATCGCCTACGGCTATTAGGAGTTGTTTATGTATTAAAGAGGGTGCTTTACTACTTTGTTGTAGTACCCAAAATAAGATTTAAATAGTTTCGTAAGAAATCTGAAATTTAAATCAATCCAATTAAACCACAAATTTAATTATTAAGAATTAACCAATAAATTAATTTTGAATTTTGAACAAAAATAGAAATTTGTGTAAAAAAACTTAATTGTAATTTTGCGGTCATATGAGAATTTTATAATCTTAGAAGTTTTTTCAATTATAATTAATAATTTAATATTAATTAATATTAATAATTTAGTAGATTAGAATTAATTAAATTTTACAGTCGAATACAGAAGAACTTAACTTAAACAGGGTTTTTGTATTTTATTGTACTATACAAAGAATTAAATTTTAATATTTAAATAGTGACAAAATCTGAAATCTAACTCAATTAAATCAACTTACTAAATTGTTAATTGCACGCCAGCGTGGTACAGTGTTAGAGCACTGAGCTCCAGTGCGGAAGGGATCAAATCCCCAACACCTGCGTTCGAATGAACAAGCGATAATAATGCGATTGGCTACTGCGTGATGCTCACCATATCACCGCGTGTCACGAATTTGGCACGAAACAACCGCGTGTAAGTTGTACCCTTCCGTTTTGCAGGCTAAACCCTTTGATGGAGTGTAGAGTCTCACTGTTATTATTAATTAAAAACTGTAACATCAAAGTGATGAATTGCACTTCTACATTATTATACAGAAACATCAGTTCGCTTATCCTATTTTGTAAAGAGAAATTAAATTTGAAGGGTTTAGTAACTATAAAGTACATTCCTAAACTAATTAAATGTTATTCAATAATTACAGAAACATAATTAATTAACATGGTAGAATAAATAAAGAACAACTTAAACAGAAGTTTTGGTAGTATCTTGTGTAGTCTGAAATGAGATTTAAAGATATAAATCAATTTAATAGAAATCTACGGAACATAATTCTAAAAATTAATTAACCTAATTACCAAAAATCAAAACTTAGTAATAAATTACGGTTGAATATAAATACGAACATCCAGATGGTTTGATATCTTTCTATATGAAAAGAAACAAAATCAAATAGTTATAAAAAATATAATAATTAATAAATTGCGGGAGAATATTAGGAAAATCGTAAACAGGTGTTTTAGTACGTTGTTTTGAAACAAATTAAAAATATAATTTAATTAAATTTGCCGACTAACCTAATTGTTAACGTTTGGAATTAACCGAAAAATTACGGTTGAATATTGAAGAATAGAGTGGAGTTTTCGTATGCCGCTGTGTAAAGATAAATTGAATTAAAAAAGTAACCCCTGTCCTAATTACATTTGTTAGGGTGATTATAAAATCGAACGTTTACAAGTAATTGTTAACATTTACAATTAATAAAAGAAATACAATTACATACTAAAACAACGCTAACATAGATTTTGATATCTTGCTACTAAAATATAGTGTGAAGATTTAATTATGTTAAAAGATAATTCGTAGCAAAGTAATATGCTAATCTTGGTAATTCAAAATTGTAACTAATTGTTGCACTAAATTCTAACCAAGCACACAAATGTGGAATTATATCAATAACGTATTTTCCACTTATATAGCGAGGGGAGTAGATACCGGGTATGGTTTTAACTAGAAGATTTTAGACTGCGATAATTATTTATTTACTATCAATTAATTAATTATAATTAAGTATTAATTATTTATTTGCTTTAGTTTCCTTACCTTTTAAGCTGGTAATTACTAAAAGTTCTAATTGCACATTAATCGAGTATCATTAGAGTAACAAGCAATTTGAGGAACTAATTTCTAATAAAATATATCCTCATCTAGTCTCTAAAATTATTTCCATGGCAACGTTCATAATTTCAGAAAGTTAACTGAACTTTATAACATGCCTTTGTTTATATTTTCTGTTTGATTCATAACTTCAAGGTTAATGTCCATTTTTTATGATTTAACGGTATGCTCGCTGTTCTAAGTAACGCTTCAGTCAATAGTAATTAATCTGTTGGTTTGTCGCTGATTTAAATTAATTAACTGAACTTGTTAGCCAACGTGGACACTTCTATCTACAGCATCCATTTGCAATTCAAAACAAGATTTACTAACATAGGTCATTTAGTTCTTCCTTTGATGTTCCTAATTTGCTCATTTATCTTGAACAAAGTTAATACAAATTGTTCTTCGTAATTTGTTAATGTTTTATTTCCATTTATTCATAGAAGAAGCTATTAGTGTGTGTTATTGTATTTGTTATTTGGGCCAGTATATCCAACTGTATTTTAGTAACAAAAAAAAGCACATATGAAGAAAACCCATTGTGTTCGATACACAAAGCCGCACGTCGTAGAAGAGATCGCTGCGTTTTTAATATGGTTACTGGGTTATTCCTAGGAATATCGGCAGCCTGCTGTATTCTTTGGCGTAATTTTTCTACCGGGTGCATAAATAATCCGTTTCATGTGACGTCAAAGATAAAAACCGAATGGAGTCAGGTCCGGCGAACGCGGTGGCCGTACTAAGGATCCTCTTACTCCAATCCATCTTCCCGGGAAACGAGCGTTAATCCAAGCTTGATGTGTTGTGCTGGTGCCCCATCGTGTTGATACCACATTGCATCTCTAATATTTAATGGTACATCATCCAATAATAAGGGGAAAGAGTTTTCTAGAAAATATTCGTAATATGCACTATTTAAACGGCTCAGTTCAAATGATCTAATCAGACGAACATTAAGATACCAGCTATCGTATTAACACTAAATCTATGTTGAAAATGCGAGCGTCTTCTTAAATGAGGATTTTCTGTAGTCCATTCATGAAAATTATGCTAATTATGGATACCATCTCATGTGGAAGAAGCTTTATTGGTCCATAAAATATGCGGTAGGTTTTGATTATTTTGTATACAATTACAAAATCTTAAACGAGCTTCAAAATCATTACCTAGAGCATGAACTCTTTGATGATGATATGGATGTAAGCAAGCACTTCTTATTATTCTCCAAACCTGGTTTCTACATATGTACGTAATGAAATTCTTTGCACACTTAAAGACGGATTTTCTTGTAATAAATCAAGAACTTGTTCCATGTGCCATGTTCCCTCAGCTGACTATGTGAATTAAAGAAAATTGCACGCGTAGGCGGTCTTCTATTGGGATATCTTCTACGACATTCTTGTTGTACTGCTAAAGCATTTCCAACACACAGACCGTAAACATATTAAATATCTGCATATTCTTCGTCTTCGAAAATAATATTGGCATTGTGAATTACTTGTGAATTACGATGGAAATAAGGATACAAAGAAGAAGCGAATAACTTCAGTATCACAGTAATAAACTGACCAGTTACAAACAATAAACGATGTTCAAATGTTACCAAACATAAGACGCGATCATCGCAACTAGATCAGTGTTTTAGAAATCCAATATGAACTAAAATTTTTGCCACATAAATTATGAAATAAACAATAACTCGTTAACGGTTATGTTTAGGACATATGTTTGTAGGGATTTTTCGACTATAAATAAGTTATGGAATTCATCCTTGAAATATTGCCGGTACGTTTTGGCACACTGTATGGTACTTTTTACGTAAAGGTGAATATGTATGTGAAATTTCAATTACCATAACTACTTATAATTTTAGAATACCATTCATCTTCCATTTATGAAAATGAAGAGATATTATATTTTATACTTTTACTGACATGTTATGATATTCATATGCAACAGTTGGGATTGCGATTGTGAATGAATTGATTTAATGTGGGCATTTTTGGGTGTGAGCAATTTTCCACGTGAGCACTTTCCTTGTGCGCGTTTATGAAAGTGAAGTTCTTTCTGCGCGCAATTTTCTTATGGGTTTTTTTATAGAATTCTATCTTTAGAGAAACGCATATTATCGTATATTGAGCTACTTTCAGAGATAACATTCCACTCTGGGGATGTAGAGGGCCGATCCGTCAAATCTGATGTTTGTCTGAGTGGGTGTCTTTGGAAGTGTGCGTATGGTTGCAGTTTTCTACCTGAAAATATTATTTATGGAAGGGTGCTGAAACAAAGAGCGGAAGAGCACTTCACAGAATCGGAGGAACAAAACGGTTTCAGAGCGGGGCGGTTTTCGCGCTTAAAAACTTAATTGAAGAACGTATAGAAAGGGGAAGAACCACACATCTAACGTTTGTGGACCTACAAAAGGCTTACGATATAGTGCTATTAAATAAGTTATGGCGATGCATGTATAGAAATGGTATTAGTAAAGCCTATATCGGTGCCATGAGAGCATTGTACAGTAACTGCAGCATCTCAATTAGGATGGGCAAATAGATTTCCCAAGAATTCCAAATCACCAAAGGTCTGAGAAAGGCGTGCTCTTTTGCCACACTACCCTTTAAAATATACCTGGAAGAAGCCCTTAAAGTATGGAAAAGAAAATGCAGTGGTATGGGTCTGCCGATAGGAGAAGATATATTACATACCCTGTTTTTCGCTGACGACCAGGTTCTAGTAGCCGGAGATCACGAGGACTCGAACTACATGTTGCGAAAACGAATACGAGAAATGAGGTCTAATAATAAACACCAAAAAGACTGAATATATGGTATCAGTTGCTGAAGAACATGAAGGTCTGGATATTGGAACCTGCAAAATAAAACGCTGCATATCTTACACATAAATAATAAATAATAAAGTAGGACAAGGAAAACGAGTGACCTGTCAACTAAACGCACTATTATGAAGTGACAATATAACAAAAAACTATAATCTACAAGACAATCCTAGAGAGTATATACACCTATGGAGCGGAAACATGGGAACTGAATAAGAGAGATAAGGAGAAGTGATATCCCTGGAAATGGATTTCTGGGAAGAAGCAGCAGTATATCTAGGTTGGACTATGTCAGAAATGACACAATACGACAAATGATGAATGTAGAAGGAAATATTTTAGACACAATAGAAAGTAAAAAATTGATATGGTACGGCTACCTCCAGAGAATGGACAACTATAAATGGCAAAAAAGAGGTTAGACCACAAATTATGGAAGAGTTGAGAAGCGAGAAACGATGACAGCCGTAGAAACCTCGCACATTTATATATATATATATATATACCTATATATATATATATATATATATATATATATATATATATATATAGTGATGTGATATTATAATGGGGAGTTTGA